>ML675642.1:11811945-11868112 GCA_007922155.1 Mesoclemmys tuberculata
CCCCCCGTCTGTCTCCCCCCTCCCCCCAGTGCCAGGGGGCCCAGCTCGGGGCCCTCCCCCCACCCGCGGCTCCTGAGGGCCCGGCTCCTCCCCCGCCCCACTCACGTCGCCGGTCTCGGCCCCAGCTGGGTCGCAGGCTGCGGCCTCCACTTCCGCCTTTCAGCCGCCCCGTTTCCGGATCCGCCCACCCCTTCCGCTCCGGCCGGGGAAGGTGACAGGCAGCGGCCTCCGCCAATCAGCGAAGCCCGGCCCGCCCTTCGCCGCGCGGTCGGACGTGGGGCGCGGGCGGGCTGGCGGGGGGGGGCACGTGACTCGCCCGCGGGGGCCGACGGGAGTTGTAGTCCGCCGCGGGGGGCGGGGCGGGGGAAATACCTGCGGCTGCGTGGCTGCCCCTGGGGCTGCGGGGAGGAGCCTGGGGGAGGGGGGAGGGGAGGAGCTTGGAGACCGGGGGGAGGAGCCTGGCACATGGGGGCGGAGCCTGGTGCATGGGGAGGGAAGGGAGGAGCCTGGTTTATGGGGGCGGAGCCTGGTGCATGGGGAGGAGGGAAGGGAGGAGCCTGGTTTATGGGGGCGGAGCCTGGTGCATGGGGAGGAGGGAAGGGAGGAGCCTGGTGCATGGGGGCGGAGCTTGGTGCATGGGGCGGGAGGGGACTCGGGAGAGGGTTGACCCTGGGGGCAGCCAGGCTCGCCCTTGCGCATCCAGGATCCGCCTTGGCGGCTTTGGCCGGCTCCGGCTGCGCCCCTCCAGAGCTGGGCACGAGGGGCTCTGGGCCGGTGAAGTGAGCGCCAAGGCCATGGGCTGCAAAGCGTTGGGCCAGGTGCCTGGAGGGGGCAGAGGCTGGGGCGGCCGCACGCTGACAGCACAGTGCCCATGGCCGGAGCTGGCCACGAGAGCGGCTGGACTGCGCTGCTGTTGCCCAGACAGCCCGGCTAGACCCATTGCCCCTCTTACCCAGCCCCAGAAGGAGGCAGATTCTGCCCAAGTCCAACTAGAGCCGTGCTGGGCGACCCAGCTACAGCACAGTTCCCTTGTTATGGTGCCCAGGGAATTCAGCCCCAAGGTGCAGGCGGACCTAGCCCTGCCCCGCTGCAAACCCAGGCTGCAGCTCTGTGCTTAGGAGACGGCTCTGCCTCACCTCTGTAGGGGGTCAGTTACCCCTTTGGTTCAGCCAGGAGGGGCCCATGAGCAGCCAGCCGGGCCTGGTGGCGGGGAGAGCAGAGCCTCGCCCCGTGCCGTGCTCTGGAGACGAGGGCTCTGGGGCTGAAAACGCCCCCCAGGGAAGGGTGGACCCGGCCGACAGAGGTTCCCAGGGCCCGACAGGTTGCCGGGCAGGGCCCTGGTGTTAAAGGAAGAGAGACTTTAGCAGTGAGAACTAGGAGCTGGCTCCAGCCCGCCTGGCTGCCGGGTCCCCGCAGGCGCTCAGGGCTGGGTCCTGGGCTCGGTTACACAGACTCTGGGGAGCCACTCTGGCATTGCTGCGACCCAGCCCAGCGAAGGGGCCAGCCTGCAGCTTGGCAAGCGCAAGGAGCAATGGAGGCCTGGAGGGGTCGGAGCACAAGAAGAAGCCCCTGGATGGGTCAGCAGATGGGATCAGCGACCGGCCCCCCGCCCCTGGGGGTGGCCAAGCATCCTGTAGCCATGGGGTGGTGGGGAGGGGGCTCTCTCCCAGCTCCTGCTGACTCCCGGGCAGGTGAGGCACTCCACCCAGCGGGCTTATTAGGGGAGAGGCGGCCAGGAGGCCTTGCCACGTTGCCAGCAGCGACGCTACATGTTATTTGTTGCTAGCAGAGACCTGGGACCTGCTGGCGCCAGCCCTGGGCTTAGGGGAGATTTGCACACACCTGCTCTCCTCTCTGGGGCCTGAGAGTCTGGCTGGGGCAAGGGGGGCAGAGAGCCCCGCCTCGTGGGGTCCCACCAGTGCCATGGAGTTCAGTACCGGGGCCCCAATTGCTGAGCGGGGCTGGGCGAGCTGCAGGGGGCAGGGCGGGCTGGCCTTAAAACAGCTGCCTCTGTGCAGTGCTAGGGAGCAGGGTGTGCTGCTCAGAGGGGGGCCATGCTCCCCTCGAGGCCAGCAAATGGGGCCTGGCCTAGCTAGCAATGGCTGAGCGCCAGCAGCTACAGCCCCAACAGGCAAGGACAGGGGAGTCCCGGTGCCCAGGAGCGGGGCCAGCCTGCCAGCCAAAGGAGCCAACGTTGAACCGTCCCCGTCTCAGGCAGGGTGGGCCCCTGGCCTGGCTAGCCTGGGCTGCAGGGCAGCCGGACGGCACGACCCCACTGGAGCAGGGGGCTGCGTTGGGCCTGGCGCTCCCGGCAAACAGCCGAGGGTGGAGCCCCTGACGGTGGCAGGGCTGTGCGGGTGCGGCCTGGAGCCTGAAGCAGGACAATACGGGCCGCAGCTGGGCAAGACCCCCCCTCCCCCCCCGTTTGCACTTCCCCAGGCTCCAGCACAGCGAGGGGAGAGCAAGTCAGCCTCCTTTGGTGCCTGCCTGGCCAACGAAGGGCCAGCGGGGCTGGAGCCATGGTTCCCCAGCCCCGGAACGACCCTGGCCCCCTTCAACTTTGTCACACCCAGCTTCCACACAGCATAGGGGCCTCCACCACACCCGGCTGGAGCCAGCCCTGTGGGCACCTCGCCCACACTCGTCCGTGGCAGCAGCAGCGTGAAGCCCTTTTCCCTTCCATTGTTTCCTTTAAAAACAAATACTAAATAATGCAGATGACATATTCTGCTTGGGCGGCTGGTGCTGGGGAGATTGTGGGGGGCTGGATGTGGAGGAGGGCAGCTAGCGAGAACAGCTGCCCTCACGAGACTGCTCTGCAGTTGGCAAACAGCCAAGCCAAGGCTTCCAAGGGCTAATGTATGCCCATGGGGCTGATCTGCAGCCGTCAGGGGGCTGGGGCAAGGGCTGAGACCCCCCCCTTCCAGCAGCCCCTCACTGGCTGTCCTGGCTAGTGGGGGGGGCACACTGGGAAGTGCAGCTAGCAGTGTTGGAAGGCACCGGACGGATGGCGTGAGCTGGCAGCTGGCCCTGACGCCAGTGCAAAGGGCCCTGCCCTGTCCGGTGCGGGTTTTGCACTCGCCGCCTGGGCCTGAGCCGCGTTCGCTAGCAATTGGCTCTATGGTTGGGCTCATGGGGGTGGCACAGGGTGGGTCCCAGTGCAGCATGGAGTGGGGAATGCTGCACCCCCTGCCCCCCGCCCATGGCAGCCCCTAGGATGGCTGCAGCAGAGCCCATGGGCATGGCTGTGCGCACCATGGGGCAGGAGCTGGTAACAGGGACATGGGCAGGTGTGAGAGTGGGGGCTGGAACATCCAGGGACTTCGCAGCAGGGGCCTCTGGGTTGCCAGGTATTTTGGGAACCACTGAGCTACGAAGCCCCCTCCTCCCCCCGCCTCATAATCTCTCTCCTACCCCATTTGCTCCCGCAGTGGACCGTAGCGCTTCCTAGGCAGCAGGGGCCTAGCCCTGCTTTGCCAAACGCAACAGGGACGCCACCACCCCAAGCCAGCAGCTGTAAAAATAGAGCTTTTATTACGTTGTGTCTCTGCAGCATCATGGAGGCGGAGGCTGGGCTGTGGGTGGCACACGCCGGTAACAGGCGCTGATGAAGGGCAGGGAGGAGAACGAAAGTCCAGAGCAGCAGCAAACGTCCCTGGTGCCGAGCGCTGCAGCCGGAGAGGGTTTGCGAGCCAGGCGCACTGGCCGCGCTGGGCACATGCTGGCGTCGAGGTGCTGCCAGGATCAGGGAGGAGAGTGCCGCGTAGCAGCCCAGCCGCGCTTGGCACAGCAGTGCTGGGGCGGAGGAGAAGCGATGCCAACAGATCTTTGCTGCAGCCCGACTCCTGGAGTGCTCCCTGGGCCAAGCAGCCAGCCGTGCAGCCAACAGCACCAGCCCTGCCCGCCCAGCGCGCGGGTCCCCTGGCGCTGGCCCATCCCTCAGGGGGAGGGGGGCGGAAATGACCTATGGCATCAGGGGTGGGGGAGAAAAATCCCA
The DNA here is from genome assembly GCA_007922155.1 of Mesoclemmys tuberculata. Classification (NCBI taxonomy): domain Eukaryota; kingdom Metazoa; phylum Chordata; order Testudines; family Chelidae; genus Mesoclemmys; species Mesoclemmys tuberculata. Next base: position 11,815,943 of record ML675642.1, read on the forward strand.
CCGGAAAATTACAAATGTTAAAAAGCCTTTGGGAAAAAAGTATCAAAAACCTCAACGCCCCCCTCGCCCGGCCCTCGTGCAGAGCCAGGGCTGCAGTGACGATTCCAGGCCTGGAGGAGGGACGCATGGTGACCCTGCAAGGCCAGGGGCCTGGCCACCTGCCCAGAGCAGGGGACCCAACAGGAGGAGACAGGTGTGGCCAAATGAGCGATGGGCAGCAGGGCCTGCGGTCCAGGGCCACCCTGGCTGGCCCTGATCTGCCCGGTTGTCCTGCTCCCCGCAGGGCAATGGCAAAGCGTCTGCTACCTCTGACGCGCTCAGGACACGGCCCCCGCCATGCCCATGCCGCACGGACACCCAGAATGCACTGCTCCACCCAAATCACAGAAAAAGCCACTCACCTCCACACGTAGGCTCCTGCGCCCACCCCCCGGGGTTGACCCTGGGCCCTCCTGAGCAACACGTCAGAGCCTCTGCAGCGCGCGTTCAAGGATTCAGTCCCTGGAGCTGGGAGCTGCAGCAGTCACCGCCCCCCGGGGATCCGGCCCATGGGGGAGCCCTGGCACACGCTGAGCAGCCGGTTACACGTGCATGCTGGGATGTGTAGCTTCGGGGAGCCGCGGCTTGGGCCGAGGGAGAGCGTGGTGTAGCAGGGGAGGAGCTGTCGCACTCCCGCAATGGGCAGCCCCCGCCCCAGACACGAGCCCCAAGCTAGACCACCACACGACCAGCCGTGGAGCGAGATTACGGGACCAGCCACGCACACTACCGCCCCCGCCGCAGGCCCAGGGGCTGTGGACGGCCCTGCCGTGCCTGATTTCCCAGTGGCCCTAGAAGCAGCGTGGCTGTTTTCCAACATTTGTGCGTTTCGAGCGGGCCGTTCCCTCTGCAAATGACACCAGAACCGCCCCGTTGGGCCAGCAGCGCAGAGCTGCCCCGGGCGCCCCTGCTCCTGAGTTCACAGCAGGGATGGGAGCGAAACGCTGCAGAGAGCAGAGGGGGCGGGAGCGGTGTATCGAGGCCCCACCGGCAGAGCGGAGAGGGACCTCGCTTGGCGGGGCGCCCAGGCCTGTCGGGATGCAGCGGGGCTGGGCTGGGGCGGAGGACAGGCTTGTGCCTAGGAGTTCTACAGCTCTTGGAATAAATCCCTCGCCCCAACCATCAAAAAGTCGTGTAGAAAACGCCCCAGCTCTGACCAGGCACGTGCACAGCCCTGGCCTCGGTGCCAGAGTGGAAAGTGCCCATGAAGCAACTGGGGGGGTTTTAACCCACTCTGTCACGGCCCCCACGCAGCCCGCAGCTCCTGCAGTTATAAGGAGAATGGCTGCTCGTGTAACGGAGGGGCGCCCTCCCGACTCCATCACCATAAACTGCTGGCGAGGGACCCTCCGGCGCTTAAGCCACTCCAGGGGTCGTGGCCAGAAAGGGGGGGTCGTCAGCGGAAGCTTTCCGAGTCCGAACGGCAGCGGGGCGGCGGGGCAGGGTGGCTCTGAGCTGAGCAGTTGGGGAAGGATGGGCTGGGGTCGCCGTGGGGCACAGAGTAGGGCAGGCTGCCAGCCTGACTGCAGCGTGGGGCAGTTTCTGTCTGTGGCAGGCGGGCCCCCTTCACGGCCGCCCAGGGCAGGCGGTCCTGGCAAGAGAGGCCAGCGGGCGTGCGAGAGGAGTCTCTGTGAGCATGGAGCCCTTCCGGCTCCATGGGGCTGGCCGGGGGCGAGCTCCGGGAGCCGAGGACCGTGGCCGAGGGGGTGCTGGGAGAAAGCCCAACATCCCCTGGCGTTGGCGGTACCGAGACGGAGGCGCGAGCCGCAGGCAGTAGAGGTGGCACTGCCAGGGGGGACGGTCGGGGCGGTGGCTCCCGAGGGGAGAGCATGTGGAGGTCGTAGCGGCAGGCCAGGGTCAGGGCGCCTGGTGGCTGGGCCAGCAGCTGGCTCCGGAGCAGCTCCATCATGCGCTGCAGCTCCCGGCTCAGGTGGGAAACTTCCTGGTTGAGGATACTGATCTGGAAAGGGACGAAGGGAACAAACTGGGATGAGCGAGGGGCCAGCGCCCCAGGGACGTGGTGTCGCCCCCTCCCCACCGCTCAGCAGCTCTCTGCTTGCCACGCGTGGCCATACAGGCTGTGGGGCTGGTGCCTAGGTCCAAAGGAGAAGCAAAGGATGCTGGGAGCACAGGGCAGGGCTGTCCCTTTGGATCAGGAGCAGGGCGGGGGTGTCTGAGCGTTGCTGCGATGCACCCCCAGGCACAGCTGCTTGTTTTGCTGCTGCCTGCAGCCCCCGCACGGCCTATTGGGGCTCTTACCACATGCATCCGTTTATTGCCCCCGCCCCGTCTCGCACAGCACAGGAGCCTGCCTCGTGCCCCGACTCGCCCTCGGGGCCTATTACCCTGTGTTTTGTTCCTCAGCCCCATTGGCAACGCACCCCAGGGAACAGGCTTGTTACCTGCTGCTGCTGCAAGGAAAAATAAGCAGAGGAAGCGGGAGACCTTTTGTTATCGTAGGTCCTATAAAAACGTTTAAGTGGCCACTGCTGTTACTTCTCTGCAGGGACGGGATACTAATTGCTCACAGCAGCCCAGCGTCCCCAGCCCTGCCTCTCCTGGGGGTGGCTGTTTACCTTACGTGCTGGCTGCAGGGGAGAGGAAAGCCCAGAGGACAAGGACAGCAGCAGCCACGCAGCAGCAGGCCAAGCTCCAGCGTGTGGCCGAGCCAGGATCAGGGCACGCGTGCTCCTGCAACCCAGCCCCGCTGGTTTTACTGGGCTCATCTGTGAGCTTCCGCATGTGGCAACTGAGCGCCTGGGCCACGGGCCGGGGGGTATCGGTGCAAGGAGCGCCCGGGGGTGCAGAGCACAAGAGCTAAGGCCAGGAGCAGGGCTGGTTCTAGAGTCCTGGCACAACCCCCACATAAGCCACCCCGGGGCTGCTCTGGCTTACGCCAGGAAACATTTTTGTCCCTGCAGCAGCCTGGGATCTGGGCAGGGCAGAGCCAGCCCTGCTGCTCCCCTGGGGTGCACCTCGCAAGTTGCCCCCCAGTATCTGGGACAGACGGCTACAGACAGCCCTGTCAGCCTGTCTGTCCTCCCCAGGGGTGCCCCCAAGAGTAGCGTATCCTAGCCTCAACCACACAGCCCGGCGGGAGAGCGCGCGGGGTAGGAGGGGGAGGGAGCTGCGTTCGGTGCCATGAAATCGTTGCAAAGACAGACGAGGCTGAGTCAGTGGCAGGGCCGCCCCATCCCCAGTGGGCTCGGTGCCGCGGTGGGACCAGATCAACTCCTGCCGGGGACACGGCCCCTCCTGCAGAACGCCCGAGGCAGCCGCGTTCACCGAGCCCCTCAGGAGGGACCCAGCCAGGTCGATCGGCACCACTGGGGCTGGCCAGCATCGGAAGGGAGGGGAAAGGCACTTATCGACCACAGGGAGAGCGAGCCCTGGGGTGCCCCCCCTGCCCTCCGGCTGCAGGGGCTCCAGGCTGTACCTCTTGGTTCAGTCTCCCAACGTTCTGCTTTATCTCCTCCGCTTCTGTGGCTAAGGCCGGGCTGGCTGGATCCGTCCCTGCAAGGAAACCCAGGCCGACCTCAGAGGAGGGACAGCTCAGCGCCCCCATGGGCCTGCGATCCAAGCCCACAGTGAGTTGTGGCCACGCCAGACCACAGGCCGGGGCAAAGGCTCCCTGAGTGAACTCTGCATCGGGACGGGCCGACCCAGTCGGGTACAACCCCTCCCCAGCCCCCCACCAGGCCCCATGCCGGGCCCGAGCCCCGAACGTTCAGATACAGGGCAGCTTCTGGCTGGGGAGGGGGGTGCGCCACGGGCAGCAGCTGCACCAGCCCCTGCAGCTCTGGCCCTTTCCCGTAAGTCGCCCAGGCCGGGTTGGCAGGAGCTGGAGCATTTTTGCCAGCATCTGACCCGGCCGCTGCTCATCCAAGCCGACACCATAACGTCATGCGCTTGGCTTTGCCTCGGTGGCACCTGCCAGGCCGGGGGCTCCAGGCACCGGAGCACGAATGACATCACCCTCTTGTGAGTGACGTGCCCAAGGGCACCCAGGCGTCCTGACTACTTGTGCTCCTTTTCAACCCTACAAACACCCCCCCTCCAAGCCCCGGGACAAACACACCCCCGGGCCGAGGGGAAACATTTGCTTTTTTATGTTCAGCCCTCCTCCCTGGGGCAGAACGCATCTCCCAGCAGCCCCGGGGCAGTGCCAGGGCAGCGGGTGTTACCAGATGTCGGCGACTCTACGACCACGTTCTGCCGGGGCAGATCCATGTTGAAATGGAAGGTTTGCGGCTCCGACGTCCCGCCATCGTCTTCGATCCCATCGACCACCCTACGGGGGCAGGTTGCAGCCAGGGAAGGTTCCTGCTGGCACGACCAGCTGGCACACCATTGCTGGGCACCACCCGCTGGCCCCTTTGCCTCCCAAAAGCCTCTTGGGCACTGGTGGGAATTCGTGCCCTGCCATGGGAAATGGGGTCTGGGCAGCCCTGGGGGACTAAGACTGGGCTACAGACCCTCTTGCCCTGAGCCCGCTGGCTCATACCTCCCACCCTGCACGGCCAGGTGAGTGGAGGATGGAAGCTGTTGCCACCTGGTGCCGGACGTGAAACGAGCGAGTGGGTCTCAGCCCTGATCTAGGCAGACGACTCCACGGGCAGATCCCATCCCCACACCTTAGTACCAATCCGCCCCCCACCCTCACCCCATGCTGGTGGCACCAGCAGAGAGGCCAGGGCTGGGTGGGGCAGGGAAACTGAGCCACTCCGCTCTGGGGCGGGAGGGTCCGGCTCGAGGGCAGCGGGAGGGTGTAGGTGCATGGCATGGACAGGCAGGCCTGTGTGGCGCTTGCCTCGCGGCTGTGGGAGATAACTGGAGGATTCAGTTGCCAGGGCTCTCACTCCAGGACATTCCAGCATGAGGAGCTGCCCCCAGCTCCCCCAGACGCTGTGTGACAAGGAGGGCTCACCAGCGGGAGGCGGGGATGATCCCCAGGGATGCGGGGCCAAGTTTGCTACTTGCCCCACCGGGGCCCAGCCCTGCACTGACCAGAGCCACTAATTCTACCCCCTCTCTCCTCGCCAGGCTCTCGCCCTCCCTGCCCAGACACAGGCATGCACAAAACACTGGCCATCCAGCCCCACCCTAACCCTCGCCGGCCGTGCGGCATCGCAGCTGGGCGGGCCAGGAAAGCTGCAGCCTCCCTGCTTTGCCCGTTGCTAGCAGCCAGCAGCCCAGTGCTGGTGAGGCATGGGGCCCATGGCGTGCCAGGCTCTCGCTCGTACAGGGGCAGGCTGGATGTCCAAGGAATTCAGCGGGCAAGCACCACACTGCGGGGCGGGAGGTGCAAGGGTGTCTAAAGCACACAGGCAAAATGCAAAATGCAAAATGCAGAGCATGCCCTGGGGCCAAGCGACGCTGCATGGGGTGAAGAACGGCTTGCAGGCGTGTCTGCGTGTGAACGAGACAGCTACCGGCACACAAAGGGCAGCAGTCTTTCCAACACATGCGCGTGCACACACAAACCTGGCAAACGTGTGCAGGTGTGCACGCACACACAGGTGTGTGCAGCTGTGGCACACGTGCAAAAAGCCACATGCCTGTGTTGCAGCTGCGGTGTTTGCCTGCCGCGCTCCCTGTGCTTACCTGGGGCTGAGGTCCGGCGGGCCACAGGTTGTCAGGGAAGGGATCAGAAGTGTGTCTAGCTTCCGGCCGTTGCTGCTCTCGCCTTCGGAGAGCCAGCCGTCTCTGCGACACCGTGGAGAGGGGCTCCTGCCCTGGCTGCAGCGGGCGGGGGAGCGGCAGGTGCGGCGCAGGGCTGAGAACTGGCGCAGCTCATCACCCAGCAGGCTGCTGAGGGATCCACACCGCACAGGGCTGGGGAGGTGGGGCAGCAGCAGCTTGCGGCGGGCGATGGCAGCGGGAGAGCGGGGGCAAAAGTCGTTGTCGGGCTCCTCGTCCTCCAGGATGGAAGGGAGGGGCTTCTCGGGGGAGGCGCCGCTTTCGGGGCGAGGCTGCGGGGAGAGGGAGGGAGCTGGGTGACAAGGCGAGGAGACTGGCTGGTGGCGAGCGGGGAGAGACAGGAACCAGTGACTGCAGGCTGTCCCTCTGCACTCAGCGCTGGCCCCCACGGTGGGCGGGCTTGGGTCAATCCACCTGGCGGGCACTCACACCTCCGCCCCCGCCACCCACGCTCTCCAGGCCTGGGAGCTTCACACAGCCGAGAGCGAGGGGGGGGGCAGAACCAGAAGCTGCCACCTCTCCGTCCTCACCACTGCCCGGCCTAGGGCACGGGAGCGTCCGGATGTCAGCAAACCTGGGGGCTTTGCTCTGGCGAGCAGACGCTTCGCCCGCGTGTTTCCCATGGGTTCGGGTCACTCCCTGTCACTAACAGCGACCTCGGGGGGTCTGAGCACGGGATGGTGGCATGGAACGCCACCGCCAAGCCAGCCCCCCACAACCTACCTGGGATAACCGAGGGGACCTGGGGAATCGCAGGAGCCCCTGGAAAAAAAGCAGATGAGAAAGGCTGGTTAGTGCCACCCGACAAACTCCATTCAGCCCAACCCCACGGGGACCTAGGTTTTAAAACACAGTTATCCCCTGAGCGCCTATTTTCTCCCTAGTCTTATTATGGACTAGGATCAGAACCTCAAATCCGAGCGCTCCAGCGCAGAACCTGCTTCTGTGTCAGGTCCAAAGCAGGAAGGAAGCTATTTTCTGGTCCTGGTTAGCCGGACCCTCATGGAAACATCTGATCTTGCAAGACACCTGCCACTTCAGGCTGACCTCGCAACAGCAGCAGCTCAGGAGGGGTCTGCGCTGCCAAACCAGAACCAAAGCCAATCAGTTCGAACTCTCAGCCAGGCCCGGTGGTCGTGTCATTGACCCATCTGGTGTATATTGCTGTGATTATCAACAGATTGATGGGCCGCACAGCTCTGAGACGGAGGCTGGCCAGCCAGCCAGCAGGGGGTGCACATGCACTTAGTTTTTGTAGGTCCTGCGCAAACAGGGGGGATCGCTTTCATGTAGGTATTTATTTATAAATGTCTTGGTGATGGATTTTTTTAAAAGCTATTTAGAACCCGAGGGACATTTCCCCTCAGTTCTATGCAGGGTCTGGTAGAGATTCCCCAGCGGGGCACATCTGGAGCCTAAACAGAGACACAGCTGGCAAAAATCCCGAGCTCTCCTTTGTTTCGGTTGATACAAAGTGGGCAAAGATTCCAGGGCGGCTGAGCAATGCGCTGCTATTTCTGAAGCAGAAGGTTCCCGCCTGATTGTGGGCGTCGGCAGAATGACAAAACCTGCCCTGCCCCCGGGGCTGCGCTGGGTGGGCTGCGAGCGCACACCCAGACCCTGAGACATCACTGACCTAGGCACACTTCAGTCTCCTGCGTGCCCCCCCGGCGCAGGAATTGCTCATGCTTTGATCTCAGCTTGGCACCAACAAATGCCTGCCCCCCACGCTTCAAAAATGTGCAGACACCCCCGTTTTCTGCTTGCCTTGGCCTGCCACAAAATTCATCTGGGTGATAATTTGGAGCCTCTCACCTAGCATCGTTAGCACCTTGCCTACTGAGGAATGCTCAGGGGGTGGAGGGGATACAGATCGCCTGCTCCTCTGGGAAACGGGCCTGCTGAACGCCCCAGCAAGGGCGAGATACAATGTGCAGGCTGATAGCCCACCCCATTGGGGCGTGACGCTGGCAGCCCAGGGGCCAGCTCGTGCCTGAGTCCCCATGTCTCAGCTGAACGCTGACGAACGCGCAGCTGGGGTCCGCCTGGCTGCCCTGGGGTCACTGTGGCTACCCAGTGGTGGGAGTGTAAGAAGGTGTTGAGTGTTTAGACCTGAGTGAACGCTTGGGCACTGCTGCCTTCACCGGCAGCCTGTATCACAAGGTGACGAATGAGCGGCTGCACGGCGACTACGCCAGGAGAGAGACGCTCATTAGCGCGAGGTGCCGATCTGCAGTGGAGGGTTACGTCCTGCCCCGCAGGGCCGGTCCGTCTGCAGCAGACGGACTGTTGGGGGCTGTTAAAGGGGACAAACAAGACTTTGCTGTTCTGCTTCCCCCTTGCAAGTGGATTCCTCCCGTCAGCTGAGACCGCGTGGCTGGAGGGGGATCAAAGCCCCTGGGAAAAAGGAATTGATGATATTTGTGCTGCTCGGACATGGGGGCAAGGCTTTTCTAGGAATGAGCAAGAGATCGCCAGCGGCCGAGCAAGGGTTAGCCTCCAAGGACACAGGCAGCGCGCTTTTTATAGGTGCTTCGGTTACCCTGTGAAACTTAAGACTGCCGCTCCTTTGTGCGAGTACCTTAACCTGCTTCAACCTTCCAAACGGCTCTCTCACTTCCTTCCCCTATCTCATAAGTCTGCAGATAGTTTATGATAGGACCTGCTACAAGCGCTGTCTTTGGTGTGAGATGGAAGGTGCCATGGAGCTGGGGTAAGCGACGGGTCCTTTGGGACTGGGAGTAACCTGCCTATTACTGGTGTTGGCAGTTACAGGTGCTGGGGCCTGGCCGGGGGGTGACAGCACGCACCTCGATCTCACTGCCCTCCCGCAGGTTGAAGGTGAGGTCCTGGTGGATGTCGGCCGCGAACTTGCAGGCGTACTCGGGGTACAGCTGCAGCACCTCGCGGAGGCCGCGCAGGCTGATATGCTGCAGGTCGCAGTAGGTCAGCGCCTTGACGTCCGCGTTGGTTTTGATCACCTGGTCCTGGCCAGGCAGGTCAGCCCCGATCAGGTCCCCTTTGCCTGCAGGCATCAGGAAAGGGGGATCAGCCGGGCGAGGGGGTTCCTGGGCCAGCCCCGATACAGCCCATGCTTCAAGACAGCTCACATGAGTCTTGCGGGGCAGGGTTGGTCATTAGCCCCATTGTCCACATGGGCACCTGGGGCATGGAGCTGGGGGAAGGGCCTGGCCCAGTGGAACCCAGGAGTCCTGACTCCAGCCCCTTCCTTAACCTCCTCCAGGAAGGAGACCTGGAGTCTGCTGTTCAGTCCCAGCTGGGGGGGCAGCAGGGACCTGCCGTTCATCTCACAGGGGTCCTGGGTATCTTGGCCAGGGAGAGCCCTCGGGGAAGCACAAGGGAAGCCCTCGGGGGGCACAAGGGAAGCCTACGGCTGTGCTGGGGGACACCACGGGCCCAGCAGTGACCAGGACGTCCCCTCCCATGACATCTCTGAGGGCTGGGGCCCTGAACCCCCTGGGGGGCTCTGCCAGCTCCCATCCCCGGGCGCGGCACCGTCTGGTCCCTTCGCCAATGTCAGGGCCCCCCAGCTGCCCGTGAAAGCAGGAGAGGGCACTCGCATCTGAATCCCGCCCACGCCGGGCACTGCCCTTACCCAGGATGGCCAGCACCGTGTTGTCCTTCAGGACCTCGAGGGAGCCGGAGCACACGAAGTAGTTGGCCTGAAGGGCGTCGCCCTGGCGCAGCAGGTACTCGCCAGGGGCGCAGAAGGAGGTCTTGATGTGCAGGGAGAGGGCGCGCAGGCAGCCCCGGCTGGCCGTGGCGAAGAGCGGCAGCTGCAGGATGTCTTTGTTGAGTTGCATGGCGATGTCCGCCCGCAGCTCGTCGGGGAAGTCGCGCAGCAGCTGCGGGGGCAGCGGGAGGGAGTCAGGGGGCTGGTGGGGAGAGGGGTCACCTGGCAGCGGTCCACCATCAGCCCCCTGCTTGGCTGAGCGCTCGAGGGGGACAGCAGTGTCCCTTCTGCAGGAGATGCAGTGCCACGTGGGGGAGACAGACAGGCCACCCCCTGCATGCTCCCACCCCAGCGTGGGAACCCCAGCGGCACCGCCCGGTGAGCAAACCCGGAGCAGCTGCGCGGCGTGCATCGGGCACTCAGGGCAGCAGCAGGGAGAGGACCTGGGTCTCTTTGCTCCAGATGCACAAAGCCCTGCCCCCTGAGCTAATGGAGACCCCCCTCCAGCCTCCCAGGGCCACAGCGCTGATCCCCTCTAGCTGCGGCTCCGCTAGCTAAGTCCATCGGGGGCGGGCCCTGTGGCAGAGGGTCTAGCACGTGGCGTGGCCGGCACAGGCCCGGGGGCACCTCCTACCTCGTTGGCGTCGATGCCGTTGTTGACCGACCAGGTGGTCTGGAAATACTCCAGCATCCTCTGCTTGAGCTGCTGCGGGAGGCGGTGGACGCGGATGAAGTCCTTGAGGTCCTTCATGCGGGTGTGGTAGAGGGACCGTCGGGAGTACATGCGCTGGATGATGGCGGTGACGTTTCCAAACACCACGGCGTGCATCAGGGCTGCGGGGAGGGGCCGGAGCCACATCAGTGCACGGGCGGGCAGGAGCCGGTCTCCTCCCCCCCAGCGGCTGTTGAGGAAGGCATCAGGTGCCCTGCAACGCTGGGAGAACCGACCCACGAGGGGCCTTTCCTGGCAACCCCGGCAGCTCCAAGGGGGTGTCCGCGTTCACCTCGAACACCCACCCCTGGACACGGGGCTCCCGTTAACCTTCCCGCGTCAGCAGCCAGACATTGAGGGAGAAAACAACCCGCACTTCTCGGGGAGTCTCCACTCTAGGGAGTGCGTGATCCGGCCGCACTCCACTCACCCCCAGGGCATGCGCCCCAGCCCCTACGCTCCTCCAGCGCAGGGCGTATCGCCGTGCCCCATGCCTACCCTGCTCCTCCCCAGCACAGGGCGCACGTCCCCTGGCCTGGCCCCGCCGACTCACCCCCGACCAGCATGGTGCAGATGGAGAAGATCTTCTCGGCGTCGGTGTTGGCACAGACGTTGCCGAAGCCCACGCTGGTGAGGCTGCTGAGGGTGAAGTAGAGGGAAGCGATGTAGGCGCTGCGGCTGGACGGGCCCCCCAGGGAGTTGTTGATGTAGGGCGCCTCCAGCCTCTTGCCCAGCTCGTGCAGCCAGCCTGCCAACCACAGCGAGGAGTTAGAGTCGGCTGGCGCTTGGAGCTGGGTGGGGGGGTCAGGCTGGTCTCGCGCCCCTGGCAGCCAGCCCCGGGCGGAACCTCTCCCCACGGCCCCAGCCCACATGCAGGGAGCCAGCTGCCTCCTAGTCTGCAACCCACGGCTGTCTGCGTCAGCAACGTTGGCCCCTCGGCCTGGAGCCCAGAGCCCGCTCTGCGCGGCTGGACATGGCTGCGTCTCGGCTCTGGGGAGCACCAGCCTAGCCAGGGTCAGCGTCAACTGCTATTGCTGCGCCTTGCCCCAGGAGCGGGGCAGCGCGGCTGCGTCAGGCCGGGCTCATTACGACACGCTGGTCGGCAGAGCCTTCAGCTCTTAGCCGGCCACTCTACAGCGCTGGGGCCACATCCCGCCCCTCCTTAGCGCCGGGGGCCGAACACTTGGGCGTGCCGGGCACTAGAGCCCTCGCGGCAGGCTGCGTTCCAGCACAGACGCGTGGCGCTCCAGCCCCTAGCAAAAACTGGGACGAGCGACGGGCTGGGGTGCGGCTTGCCAGCGCTGGGAGATGCGCTTTAACCAGCTTCTGGCTGCCGGGGCATCCCCGGCTTTGCTGCGTTCGCCCATGGCTCTGCCAAAACAGGTGGCGGTGAGGGCAAGAGGGGATTTGATCCGATCCCTGCCTTGCCAGCAACTCCCCAACCACGTCCCTACCCCCACCCATCCTGACCTGTCCAACACCCTGGGGGGTCACTAACAGCTCCTCGCATCACTGCCTGTGGGCCCCACGACTGCCTGGCCGCCCCACGGCTCGGAGAGCTCTCCCTGCACCTCGCCTGCCGTGCGGGGGCCAGGCCTGGCTCACCCCAGCTGCTGCAGCAGGCAGGCTGCCCCGGCCCAACCAGGCGGCCCCCCACCACCAGGGCTGCCTTCCTTGGCCAGGCATCCTGTGCCCGGAACCAGCATGAGGCCTGCAGATTGCCCCAGGGCTGTAGGCATGCCCCCGGCTTGTGTTGGGCCTTTGCACGGGGCCCACTCCCACCCTGGGCACGGGTTTTTGTGCATCCCCTGGACAGGGCCAAATGGTCAGCGCCCAGCCCTTACCGGACCCAGCATCCGCCTCATTTAAAGACACCTGGTGCCCGGTTCCAACAGGACATGCTGCCCGCCCGCCCGCAGCCGTGCATGGACCCTCAGCACGGGCCCTGGGGGGTGGGTCAGCCTCTGCCTTGTATAGGTGGGGAAACTGAGGCCCGGAGCGAAGACGTAACTTGCCTAAGCTCACACAAGCAGTGCCTGGGAAAGCCAGGACTAGAACCCAGGTGTCCTGATTCCCCGCCCCACCTGCTCGAGCCACTAGTTCCCACTCCCCGCCCAGAGCTAGCAGCAGAACCCAGGATCCCTGCGCTACGCCCCCCCGGCTCAGGCCTGCGCAGCCCACCCGACTCACCGATGTCCCAGGTCAGCGGGTCGTTACTTTCCATCTCCTTGCGGCCAACCACGTACCAGACGCAGGCCAGCCAGTGGGCCAGGAGGGCGAACATGGACATGAGCAGGGCGAGCACCACGGCGCTGTACTGGGAGTAGCGGTCCAGCTTCTGCAGCAGACGCAGCAGCCTCAGGAGACGCACGGTCTTCAGCAGGTGCACCAGTGAGGTCTGGCGCAGCGGGCGGGAGAGATGCAGAGGTGCCGTCACTGGCCGTGGGCGCCAGGGCGGCCGCTGTCCGGAAGGGGGTGAGGGAACCGGGCCAGGGGCTGGACGGGAAACCACTTCAAGAACTAGAGTCACAGGGGGAAATTCGCTGCTGAGCACAGCCCAGCACCGGGCCTGGCTCCCGCCCAGCGCCCCATGGGCCTCGGCACCAGCGACGCGCCGTGGCAGGCCCAGGCTTCGCGCTGGGAAAGGGCTCAGCCCGGGGGCCGCGAGCAGTGGATTACAGGCCTGTGGCCTGGACGCTCCCCTTTCAGCAGGTTGCTTTGGGTCAACACCTGCAAGGAGATGCTCTGCGGCCGGCAGGCCCTGCTCTGATCCACGCTGGGATCCATTCCCACAGCGCGGGGGCCTGGGGAGCAGGCCCTGTAGCATCGTGCAAGGGACAAGCCCTGCTCCTGGCCCAGGCTGATATTCCTCCTGCTCCCGAGGGCTGATGTGGTGCGAATGCTTCCCCCCGCCAGGACTCCCGCTGTTACTAGAGCGCAGTGTATGCGGCAGCGAGCGCGTCTGGAACTGCACATGTCTATGAAGGTGCCAGTGAAGGGAGGGGGGGAGCCTGTATTTGCACATGCATCTCGGAGCACGGACGGCCTCGTTGCATCTGTTTGCACACGCGCAGGTGCATTTGCACGTGGGCGTACACGCGGGGCGAGGGTTCGCTCGGGTGAGCCGGCGGCTCCCGAGGCAGCGATTTCACAGCTGCTGTGATTTGCGGCTCTGGCCGGCTAAACTGGGCCGCGTGGGAAGCTTCCCGCGGTAGCTGCAATCGTTCCTGTGGCGCGTCGGAAGCTGCAACGGAGGCCAGGATGCCCCCCCGGCTGTGTACTCACCACGGTCACGTTGAAGGCGTACAGGAGGTCGAAAGGCAAGGCAGCAATCAGGTCTACGAAGAACCAGGTGGCCACGTAGTGGACGCAGATGGAGTGGGGGTCGTACACCACCTGCCCCGACTGGCTGACGTAGGTGGTGCGGAAGTTCAGGATGATGTCTGTAGACGAGCAGCAGCCCTGTCACTGCCCTGCAGCGCTGCCACTGGGAACGGCCAGCCCCTGCTCACAGCCCTCACCGCGCCCCACCGGGGCGGACGCCAGCCTGGAAAACCAGCGAGGGTCTGGGGCGACCAGGCAGCGCTGCAGCAAGCACCCTGAGGTGGGCTAGGGGCTCCCCCGGCCAGAGCTGAGCCCACCCAAACATCGCCCGGCTCCTTGAAGTGGCGCCAGGCTGCTGAGAGGGCAGGCGGCCCCTTCCCCACCCCAGCCCCGCGCCGAGTGACCTCCCCTGAGCCAGGCTTGGGCGCCAAGCTCCAGCCACGTGGCCCAGCGCTGGCGGGTCCTACCCAGGATGAAGAGCATCTCCACGGCGATGTCGCTGACGATGGTGCTGCGCGCAGCCACCAGGCTGTCCTTGGTGTCGGTGAAGCAGACGTTGTAGGGGACGGTGACGGCCACGTAGAAGGTGGCCAGCAGGATGAGCCAGTCCCACAGGGCCTTGAAGACGCTGTAGTGCAGCAGGATGAAGCGGGACTTCTGCACCGAGGCCACTTTGTACTCAGGGATGGACGGCTTGCTGGCAAAGACGCTCTGCGGGGAGGAAGACGGCACAGAGGCTGGCACCAGCTGGGCTCAAACCAGGGGCATGGGAGCAGACTCAGGTCCCCTACGGGTCAGGCACAGAGGGCACAAGTCACAAGGAGGGCAGGGAGAGGCAGCCTCCGCGTGACACACCAGGCCCGAGACCAGGGTGAGGGGCCTGCAACGGGGATTGCTGACAGGATGCAATGACTAGCATCAGGCCCTGGCCCCAAAGAGCTCCTATGACGTACAGGACACGAGCCCCCTGCAGGGACACCAAGACACCCCTACACCCCCAACACTCCTCGCCCATTTGGAGCCCAGTACCACCTCCCAGGAGGTGCCCCCCGGTGCCCTGCTCCCCACCCCTCAGGGGCACCAGCCAGCTGCCAGGCACGGCCTGTCCCGGGGGCTGGAGAGGGGCTGGTGAAGGGAGCGCTGGGGGGCAGAGGGTGTCTCATTCATCCCCATCAGGTCCAGGATAATCCCAACAACAGCAGCCGCTGCACTAACCGCTTGGCACCAGTCCGTGGTCCTGCTCACCCGGAGCGGGAGGGCATCCAGGCAGCCGGGCGGCCCCCGCCTTGGTGAGAGCCCCACACGCTGCGAGGGGGGCCGCCCGCCAGCAGCAGCTTTCCCTAAGCAGGCTCGGGTGTGATTTGCCAGCTGCAGGGGCGTGGGTTTTCCAGCCTCCTGCCTGGGATGTAGGGCCATGCCTGGAGCAGCATCTGCTGGAGGCAGCCCTCGCTCCCCCCCTCTCCGGAGACAGCCAGGTCTGGGGGCCCTGGCACGGGCTGGAGGAGGGGGGAATGGGGCAGGCCAAGGGCAGAGTGGGAAAGGAAACCAGTGTGCTGGCACCCCAGCCCTTCCCCCAAGCAACCCTTCCGTAACAAACCAGGCTGGGGCACCCCAGCCCTTCCTCCTCCCAGCATACACCACCTGGCCCTAATCAGGTGCAACTATACGATACAGCCATGTGCAAACCCAAGACCCTTCCCTAGCAACCTGCATGGTGGAGGAGGCCCCAGCTGGCTAGAGGGCTGAACTGAGGCTGGTCACTAAGACCGGGGCAAGAAGGAGGAATGGGAAGGGCGATTGGCTCAGCAGACCCACAGCACGTCCCTCGGGACTCAGCCCTCTTTTTGCCGAGCCCGCCAATGCAGGGCTGGCCCACGTCCTGGAGCTGCGGCTCCTGAGCGAGTGGCACAGCGTGCACAGGCTAGTCTAAGGTGACCCCAGCCGCGGCGTTACGCCGGGCCAGGCGCAGAAGGCCCCATTACAGCCTCGAAATTAATTTCCCACTAATGCTATTAACAATAATCCACTGGCGCGGCCTGTGGTTGGACAAACCAGCCAGTGGTGCACATTTTCATGGCTTTGGCAGTCAAGGGCATCGCCAGCGCTGCTGTCCACTGGCAGGACACCTGCTAACAGTTCCACGGAGGGGGCAGCTAATCCATGCCCCAGATGGAGCTAAAT
Organism: Mesoclemmys tuberculata; assembly: GCA_007922155.1. Lineage (NCBI taxonomy): Eukaryota > Metazoa > Chordata > Testudines > Chelidae > Mesoclemmys > Mesoclemmys tuberculata. The sequence continues at coordinate 11,831,593 of ML675642.1, forward strand.
CCCTAGGAAGAGGGTTGCATCTGAGTGCCCCTCCCACCTGCCCGTCCCAGAGGCTATCTCACAAGGCACTGGAGAACAAGGCTAGATAAACTCCTCCTTCATCTGACACCCCTATGGCCTCTCTCCCCCAAAGCAATGTGTAAACAGCGTTTGCCAGGATTGCAGCCACCTCTGGGGTGGAGGACTGAAGCCGACGGGCGGAGGGAGGGAAATGCCAGCCAAGAACACAGAGGTAAACGCCCACCCTTCCAAACCGGGCCTTGCATGAGCCATTCCTTTGTTGCCTTCAGTGGGTTTTCAGACCAGAAGGGAACATTTGGAGCAGGCAGCCCATTGATTCCTGCCTCACCCCGCACGTCTGGCTGAGCTGGAGCACAGCTTTCAGAAACAGACATCGGGTCTGGATTTCAAGGTCCCAAGCGATGGAGAATCCACCGTGGCCCTTGGCAAACTGTTCCCGTGGTTAATTCTCCTTGCCGTATTTCTAGTATGAACCTGTCTGGCTTCAGCTCCCAGCCACGGGCTCTCCTGCTGCCTAGTTCTGCTAGACAAAGCACTCTCTGCTCTCAGAAATCTCCCTCCTGAGGTACCTGTGGACCATGATCGCGCCCCCTCTTAACCTTCTCTTGGACAAGCGAAAGAGACCGAGCCGCTTCTGTCTCCCGTCAGGAGGCAGGTTTCCCAGACCTGGAATCGTTTGTGGCGCTCTCGCCCCTTTCTCAGCTGCCTTTGCGACACCCGGATCCAGGAATGGGCTCGCTAGAGCCGTATGCAGAGGTGACACCACCTGCCTGCTCACGCCCCCGAGTACGCTGGTGTCTCGGGCTGGGCTCCACCAGGGAAGAAACTTTTGGATTTGATGCAAAGCAGCTCGGTTTTCTCAACAGCAAGCGAGAGATCAGAGCAGGCCCTAAATATCTGCCCCAGTGAACCCTACGCACGCTCTCGGGATCCTTCAGCCCATCACATTACAAAGCTTCCTTCCCCTCTTGCTGCAAACGAATTCAGTTCGCACCCAAGATAACGATCCCCTGGCAGGGGCTGAGCTCCCTGCCACGCCGAACAATTTCAGGTTCCTTGGGGACACTTGGGAAATGTCACAGAAGGAAATTGCTTCCTAACCACCAGCCAGATTGCTGCACCGCCTTCGGCACAGCGGCTGGCAGAGCCCCGTGCAGACGGCAGGTGGGAGACGGGCAACCGGCGCTGAAACGCAGCTGCTGCTGGAGCAGAGCACTTCTAACCGAGGGCTTCCAACCTGTGCAGGGAGGGGAGGGCTGGGTGCTGTTTAGCCAGGGTGGGGCTCTCTGCAGAGGGCACAAACGGATCCAGATCATCCAACCTGAGCTCCTCCAGAGCACGGGCCAGAGATCCTACCTCGGGGACTCCTGCCTCCAGCCCGGACTGTCTGGATGAGCTGGAGCGGGGCTCGAAGAAAGAGACGCCCAGCCTCGATTTACAGACGTTAAGTGATGGAGGGTCCACCACGCCCCCAGGCCAGTTCCCAGTTAACTCCCTTCCCTAACAGAACTCAGCGCCTGATTTCTAACCCCAATTTATTCCACTTCAGCCTTTGGGTGACACCTCCCTTGCACGGCAGCCCCAGGGGAGCCCCACCCTCGCGTCCGCAGCAGGGTTTTGCCACATGGGGACTGACATGAGGAGAATTCCCGCGCGGACGCAGCACCTGCGTCCCCAGTCGTGCTGAGCCCAACGCGCTGCATCCTCTGGAATTCGCCGCTGCGACCAGCCCCGCATGCAGACGAATCCCGCACTGCCGCTGCGGGGTGCTGGGCCGGTTGATTATCTGGGAAGGCCTCCCCGCAGCACGCTGCATTGCCTGCTTCAGCGCTCGGGCAAGATGCGCAACCAAGCCCCTCTGCTGGATCTCGCTGGAGCCACCGAACTCCAACGCTCGGCGGACCAGGCTTGGGAGCCACGTCCCGGTGCCCGGGTTCTGCAGAACAACCCTGGCTGCTGCTCGCACCGCGGGCGTAAAACAGAATCCTGCTCCTCGAGGCCAAGGCAGGCCCCGGCTCCATTCGCTGGCGGGCAGCCTCTCTTTGCCCCGGGAGAGGGAGCTTGCGCCAGGCAGAGAATCCATGGACAGGCCCATGGTGCCCTGCCAGGGGAAGGGGTGGGATTGTGCCTTCGAGCTGGGAAAGGCAGGGGAAGGGGCTGGGGAGAGGCTCGGGGCTGAGGGGAGGTGGGGCTGGGCACACCAGGGATTTGGCAGACGGAGCTAAGAGGGAGCAGGGGAAAGGAAAAAATGACCATGTGCCTCCTGCAGCGGCTGCAACTGCACGGTGGGTGCTAGCGAACGAAGCCATTCCCAGCAAGAGGAACTCCTGGCCTCGCCCCCCGGGCAGCGACCCTTCAAATGCAAACCCCGCTCCGGGGCCCGGCTGGAACTGCACTGCCCCCAGCTCCTATCAGCAGCTGGCACGCCAGGATCGGGGGGCCTGGTCCTGCGGCGCCTGGGCCGTCGCTGCCCCATCCCACCCCCCAGCTCACTGCAACCCCCGGGGTGATGGAAGAGCCCAGCCCAGAGGCAGGGGCCGGTGCCCGTCTTCGCACAAAGGATGGAGGCCATGGGAGTGGGGGGTGGGTCCTTACGCTGTTGATCTTCATCTTGCCCCGCTCCTTCCTGGTGAACTGGCTGGTGAGCTGGTGCAGCACTGTCCGGCCCTGCTTCCGCGCTGCCCGCAGGTGGGAGCTCCCCGCCTTCTTGCTCCGGTGCTTCTCTGAAACAGACGGGGAACAGCTCAGGCAGCGTGAGCCGAGGGGGCGGGTGGCTTGGAGCCAAGGGCGCGGGACAGGTGCCACATGGGGGGCAGGCCCCCATCCCAGCTGCCCACCATGCGTACCCCTCGTGCAGACCCAGTGCCCATCCCGGGAAGGTGCCCGTCCCCCTTCACGCTCACACAGGTCAGCACCCCAGCAAGGATCACCCAGGGAGCACGTGGGCTGGCGCTGCCCCCCTCCCGCAAACGGCCCAGCCTTCCCGAGCCACAGAACCCGGCCTTGCTCGAGGCAGACGCCAATTGCACCCCGACCACACTGGCCCGTCCCCTCCCGCCAGCCTGATCCATGCCCCTGTCACCACCCCAGGCAGCCGCCCCCCCCCCACCCCTGCCGGGGCTCACCATCCCTCCTGTCGCTGAGGTGGGCCTTGCCCCGGCTGTCCGTGATGTCCTTGAAGGAGACGAGGAAGAGCACCACCTCCCCCTTCTCGTTTTTGATGGGCACAATGTCCAGCAGGCACCAGAAGGCAGCTCCTGTGGGGAGGAGGGACATGAACTGAGCCAGGAACGGCCCTTGGCTGGCCCGCATGGCCCCAAGGCAGCAGCTTAGGCACGCAGGGGCCAGACATGGCTGCAGGGCTCGGTGCAGCACCTTACTTCAGGGCAAGAGAACCCCCCCAGCAACGCTCCTGTTACCAGACCCTTCTCTGCACACAGCCCGCTGCCCCTTCTCAGCCAGCAGAACTCTGGGCCATCAGCGCTAAAGGCAGACGCCTTGGAAAAGTGAGCTACGGGAATAACTCTAGGATCTAGCAGCAATAGTAGGTTGTTATCCCCACATTGGCCAGCCAATGGAAGGGTCCACAGTACCTGCACTGAACCAATGGGGTTATGTGGAAGATCTGGGATTTTGGGAGCAGCTGCCTGGGCAGGACCCTTCCCGCAGATCAGCCATTAAGGGCCCGGGGCCGGGCGACCTACGTGGTGAAAGTTCCTGGGACCGGCCCCTGTGGGTGCTGCTCCTGACCTTGCAGCGAGTCATGGCCTGCAGTCCCACTCACCGCCCTTCTTGTAGAAGCAGACCTCGGTCTGGTACTCCTGCTTCCCATCCAGCACCTTCTCGATGCACTGCAGGACCGACTCGCTGGTCTCGGCCCCGTACAGGAAGCGGCAGCTGCAGTTCTTCTGCATGACCTCGGTGCGGGCAAAGCCGGTGAGATCGCAGAAGCCGTCAGAGCAGTAGACGATGGGAAACCCGCGGCGAACCTGAGCGTTGGCCAGGATGAAGTTGCTGTCTGGAAATAAGAAAACCAAGGGCCAGGTTATCACCCTAGAGGGGGCACGGGAAGCATTTCCATTCCGTTCCACCCCTCCCCGAGCCAGGGGTAGAACCCCGGAGTCCTGGCTCCCAGTCCCTTCTGCTCTGACCATTAGACTTCACTCCTTTCCCAGAGCTGAAGCAGGAACCCAGGCATTTCAGCTACCAGCTCTCCCCTTCCTGGTTTAACAACCAGACACCCCCTATCCCTGCTGAGCCAGAAATAGATGCAGTTTTTAAATTATATTAGGAACAACAAGAATCCTAACAATGGTTTTGATCCATTATTAAATGGAAATGGTAGAACTATCAATAATAAGTCAGCAAAGCAGAAGTGTTCAATACATATTTCTGTTCTGTATCTCAGGGAAATATGATGACGTAGTCATATCATAAAATAACTCTCTTTCCATTCCACTAGCATCTCAGGAGGATGTTAAACAGCTGTTACTGAAGTCAAACATTATTAAATCAGCAGATCCAGATAACTTGCATCCAAGAGGTTTAAAAGAGCTGGCTGAGGAGCTCACTGAACCATTAATGTCAATTTTCAACAAATCTGAGAACATTGGGTAAGCTCCAAAGGACTGGCAGAAACCTAGTGTTGTTTCCATATTTTAAAAGGATAAATAGGACGACCAGAGTAATTATAGGCCTGTCAGTCTGACATCGATCCCTGGCAAGATGATGGCGCAGCTGATATGGGATTTGATTAATAAAGCATAAAAGGAGGGTAATATAATTAATGCCAATTACTATGGGTTTATGGGAAAAGGATCCTGTCAAACAAATGATTTTTTTAAATGAGATTACAAGTTTGGTTGATAAAGGTAATAGTGTTGCTGTAGTATATTTAGACTTCTGCAAAGCGTGTGACTCGGTACCATGTGATATTTTGATTAAAATATTAGAAAGATGTTAAATTAACAGGGCACACATTAAATAGATAAAAAGCTGGCTAACTGATAGATCTCGAAATCTAGCTGTAAATGGGGACTCATCATTGAACAGGTGCGTTTGCAGTGGGGTCCTGCAGGATCTGTTCTTGGCCCTACCTTATTTAACCTTTTTTTTAAATGACCTGGAAGAAAACATAAAAACCCGTCACTGACAAAATTTGCAGAGGACACAAAAATTGGAGGAGTGGAAAGCAGAGAAGAGGACAGGCCAGCAATAAAGAGCAATCCAGATCGCTTGATGAACTGGGTGCAGGCAAAGAATCTGTGTTTTAATATGGCTAAATGTAAACGTGCACATCCAGGAGCAAAGACTGTCAGCCATTCTTACAGGATGGGGATGCTATTCCAGGAAGCAGGGCCTCTGAAAAAGATTCGGGGGTTGTGGCGGATAATCAGCTGAATGGGAGCTCGCAGTGTGACGTGGCGGCTGGAAGAGCTAACGTGATACTGGGATGCATAAACAGGAACCGGAGTCAGAGGAAAGAGGTTATTTAACCTCTGTTTGGCACTGGTGCGACCAGTGCTGGGTTCCTGTGTCCAGGGCTGGCGCCAACAATTCAGGAGGACGCGGATAAATTGGATGCCAGGATGCCAAAGAATTCATCCACAGGTTCCTCGAGCTCTTCTCTCTTAAGACCCGGATTAGCTGCTGCCCTTTTCAACAGGTCCTGACGCAACCAATAGTTGTCTCATGAGACAGCGTGTGAGGAGCCCGCCACCACCTCGTCTGGGGAGGACAAGGAGGAGGCCAGTAGCTGAGGGGCTGCAAGCGCCTCTTCTCAAGTCGGGGTGGTCACCGATGGACTGCCCGACAGCGACTCCTCGTGCTCCGAGTCGACGTCTACGGCCGGTGCTGTGGTGAGGTCTTTCGAAGAGCACGGCACCCAAGTCACCGCAGAGGACAGCAGATAGGGCACCGTGGAATGGGGAACCCCCACCAGGGGGTCCAGTACTTCCTGCGTCCAGTCCCCTGCCCTTGAAGCATCCCCCTGTCGGTGGCAGCATGGGGAAACCTGAGGAAGAATATCCCGGTGAGCATGGGGTGCCGACCCTGTCCATTTCTCCAAGTCTTGACACCAGAGTTCCGGCGCCATGGAGCAGCGTCCAGAGCCGGAGCATTGGTCACGCCTTGACTTCATCTTGTCCTTCGGTTTCTGTAAGGACTTGTGTAAGCCCACTTCAAAGAACAAAATCTGATCAGGCTTGCAACAATGTGGGTGATTAAGGATCACACCAAATGCAGATGCAGCATGACAGAGCAAAAACCCATAAACTTGCATGAGGTCTTTTCCCTATAAAATGGGACAGAAAGATGAAGGCTGGAGGTTCGGGTCTACATCATCAACCAGCCAGGAGTACATCGGCAGAACCTTGCTCCTCACCCTCACGCTACAGTCACCTGGCCAGTGACTACCACGAGCACCAAGAGGCTGGTAACTATAACATCTGCGAGACCCCTATGTCTGTCTGTCTGTGTGTGCCTGTCAGTGTGTGAGAGTGTGAATGAAAGTACCAACTGAAACGTGTCAAGGAAGTCTGTTTTATTATTAACAGGAACCTCTGTAATTGTAATATTGATGCAACGTTGATGCTGTTTTCCTAGTGTTTCCATTATTGATACTAGTTCACTAAGTAAAGCACAACATTGATATTGCTACGGTGTAGACACTGTTCTCTTGGTATTTGCATTATTGATACTGTTTACCAAACTTCTGTATTCACAATAAACGTGCTTTGTTGCCTTATCCCCTGAAAAACATCCTGTGATGTTTGTTATTTGGGTAACATGGGGCATGCCCCGACCCTGGGAACTGACTAACTAGGAACTTAGGTAACTACTAACCAACACACTTGAAAACTTTTTTAAACTATATGCACTAGCAAGAGCTAGAAAAAACAGGGAAAGAACCACTAGGAACATGGAGACGTGCCAGAGCAAGAGAGCTATTCCAGCACCGTCACGGGTGGCAAGAAGGAACTGAGAGGGAGGGGGGCCGGCAGCGCCGTAGATACAGGTGAACACACGCACCGCTGCAGAGGGACTAGAGCTGGCCCCGCTAGGGGAAGAACTTCCAGCACCAGTGCACGTGCCGCACTCACACACCTAAATCAGAATGGACCCGAAGAACTAGCACGTGCAGCCAGCGGGGCCCGTCAGCCTGGTCTCCACCTGACTAGGGCCGAGCGGTGACCTGGTGCACCAGCCCTGAAGATGGACCATCCCCCCATGGGCAGCACACACGTTGATCACACGCCGACGCCCGCCCAGCAGCGCCTGGGCCGTAGCGTTTCGTGCCCTGATGCCCAGGGGCTTTAAACCCGGCCACGTGCCCCCAGCCCGGATTCCCCACCAGTGACGTCTCAGCACAACGGAGAGCAAGGACACCGCGCAGGATTCCAGCCCCAGCCCCTCCGCGGGTCGGCGCCCCCAGGACACGAGCAAGAGATGGGTCTGGGCCAGGACAGCTGAGGCCATGGCAGTCCCGGCTTGCGAGTCCCCTGCCCCTGTCAGGGGCGGCCTCGGGGGCACCGCTGCAGCCCAGAGGAGTCGTTCGGGGAGTCAAAGCCTAGCTGGGGGCCGTGGCTAAGTTCTTGCCTCTGGAGCCGGGGGTGCTGGCATGGCCCGGTGCAGAATTAAAGCAAAATCTCTGCTGCAGAGCAGGTCTGTCCACGAGCCCTTGGGCCAATGCAGGGTCCCCACCAGTGATGATATCCCAAATTTCCAATAACCAGTTCTATAATGGCAGGTCATATTTAAGAACCTATTCTGAACTTGGGACTACTCTCCACCTGAAATTGACTCTGCCTTGTCAATTTCCTTGGAGCTGGGGCATACTCTCTGCCATGAAATTGACAAGACAAAGTCAATTTCGGCGGCGGAGAGGTAGACTTGGCATCGCAACCGAGAATCGCCGCTGTGAAACTCGCTCTGCGCTGCCAAATTCGAAACCCCTCCAGCGCCCCGCAGAGCGCAATGGGAGGACGCTAACAACCGGTTCGCTGCCTTTTTTTTATTTTAAGAACCGGTTCGCGCGAAACCCGCCAGCGCCCCGCAGAGCGCGACAGGGGAGGACGCTAACAACCGGTTCGCTAAATTTTTTTAATTTTAAGAACCGGTTCGCGCGAACCGGTGCGAACCGGTTGGATATCATCACTGGTCCCCACCAATTACACAGCGGGGCACCCGCCCCATGCACTGCTGCCCCCAGGCACGACAGGACGGCCGCGTGGCTGAGCTGGGTTCATCTAGCGCCACGGGTCACTGGCACTAACACCCACTTTCTGGGCTGAGGAAGCCGATCTAGGAGGCCCTGAGACCTAACGCCCAGGCCCTTGCAAAGAGCCGTGCAGGCACAGCTGGCACGGCCCGCCCCGTAAAGCCAGGACTTTCCAGTCATTAAATAGAGGGTGAGCTGGGAGTCAGCAGAGGGCGGGCCCAGGCCGGAGCTCGGACAGTGGAGAGCTGCCTTGTGGCTCTGAGCCCTCAGGTTAACGGCACACCAGGACTCCTGGGTTCCTTTCCTGGCTCTGGGGGGAGACAGGCTGGATTGTTCCAGGAGTTGCCTGAGGCAGGGGACCTGGGAGAGCCACAAGACCCCTCTCCTTCCCCTCTGCCCGCAAGGCCTCTGTCCCCCTGCCCGGGCTCGGTGTGTTCAGCTCTGCCCATCAACACCAGCAGCCCTTAAAGGTGAATCTGCTTCCTGCCCAGAGCCCTGGCCCCTGCACGCGGCTCCACTCTATCGCACCCTTAGGGAAACTGAAGCACCAGGCGGCGAAGGGACTCACCCAAGACCTCACAGAGAAGCAGTGGCAGGGCTGGGAACGGAGCCCAGGAGTCCTGACCCCAGCCCCTTCCACAGCCAGGAACAGGACCCAGGAGTCCCCTCTCCTGGCTGCTCCTTTGCACGTCCCTGCCCCCGGGTGCTGGCCTGGGCGGTGCCAACAGCGAACAGCAAACCACAGCACACGCCAAAGCAGCCAGCAGGCCGGCCCTGGCTAACAAGCCACCTCTGAATGCAGGGACGCCCTGCCCAGGGACCCCAAACACCTGCAGGCCTAAGCGGCCCCAGGGAAGCCAGGTGGGGCCCGGACACAGACACCAGCTGACAAGATGCCACCTTTCCCCTGGAAGTGGAGGGGTGGTGGGCCACGGGGTGGCACATCTGTGTTGGGGGTTGGGGCTGCTCCTTTTCACAGGCCACCCTCCAGCTGCCACCGTAGCCCTGGGCAACAGCCCCCCACCCTCCCCCAGCTGGAGTCTGGCTGCTCTTTGGCTTTCCGTCCCTCTAACCCTTACGCCCACAGCAGCGTAGAGGCACACGTGTGCGCAGCCACGTGCCACAGCGACAGGCGGGCCCTGTCCTCGCTCACTGCACTGCGCAGCTACAGGTGGCAGAGGACGGCCGTGGCAGGAGGAGGCAGGGGGCACTACACTGCAGCGTAGCCGGGAGGGGGCACGTGGAGAGCCTGTGTCCAGGACCTGCCCTGGGGGTTCAGGTGTGTAGGGCACTCTGCTCTGCTCCCCATCCCGGCTAGCTAGACCCGTGCCCGTCGCCGTGCTGTGCCCGCACCCCACACGCCACCATTAGCATAGACCTGTCCTACTCCACATGTCCGGGGGGAGCTGGCGCAGCCTCGTGCGGGGCTTGGCTTCGTCTCAATGGATCCTTGGCAGAGCCCCATTCCCCGCCCCTGTGTGGGGCCCAGCCCAGTTGTGCTGACCTCTCCCCTGGGACGGCAATGGCGACTGTCCCAGGGGCTACGTTCATCACTGCCTGGGACCACCCAGTGCCCTCTGGCAATGCAGAGAGACACAAAATCCCCCCAGCTCATCGAGGCAACAAAACCCTGTGTTTGCTCGGATACAACACGTGCCGGCTCCTTAAATCCGGAGGCTGTGCTCGTCCCTGGCCTTAGACAAATGATATTCACTTTAATCCATACTTATATAATTCTGGACACAGCTACTGCTCTGAGTGCAGGGGGGGCTCGACACCTCCCTTGTCATCGCCCCAGGGAATCAGGCTCCCACACGGGCCAACGTCAGGGAGAGGTCGGTGGGTCACTCCCTGGGCAGGGAAAAGGGGCTGGGGGCGTTCATCACCAGCGGCTGTCAGGGAGCCCCAGGAAATGGTAAATTAGTTTTCATTGATCTTTCTGGAAGCATTTAAAACACAATCCTCTTAGGGGGAAATCCCTGCATCTGCAATATGGCATTTTATTTACAAAAAGCCACGCTTACTACACCTTCCCGCTTGGGGCGTGGGCGATGGGGATGGGTCAGCATTTTAAACCGACCCATTCAGACCAGATTGCGAATTCCAGCTGGGGGGAGGGTTTGGGGGGGTTAATCGAAACCCAGGCTGAGCGCTCTCAGGACAGGAGCAGACGAGGTCTGCGGAAGGGTTTTGACACTTCCCACTACCTGCCAAGGAAGCAAGAAGATTTAAAGATGCACTTTCCCTCTCCGGGGCTGCACACAGATTGTGTACGAGGCAGGTTGGGTTGGGCACTTGGATCGCTATCCTGGCCCCAGCCCTTGTGCGGAGGCAGATACCCCAGTATCCCAGCTCCTTGTACTGACAGCTGTGAACCAGTCACGGATCCCATGGGTTTACCAGACCTCTTGGACTGCTTGAAGATCCCAATAACTCAGCCCCACGCGGCGGAGCTCAGGCATCGCCCCCCTCCCATGCAGCTCAGGCTTCGCCTTCAATGAACCGTGATTTATTGTGTCCTGCCCACGCCCTGTCTGTGACTTTTAATAAAAATACCTGGGCCAGAATCGTAGCCTTATACTCCTCCTGAGCATGCAGAGCGACAGGGCAGGCGAGAGCTTTCGGGCCACCATCCCTGGCCCCTGGGGGTGCCTTGGGGGGACGCTGACTAGCATCAGCGCTGCTCAGAGACACCAAGCCTTCGCCCACGCCCAGGGGCCCACCCCCACAGCGGAAGAAGAGCAGGATTATTGCTCGTTAAAAATGACCAGTCGTCTTTATGGCGAGAGCTGGGGGGCAGGCTGCGTGGGCGGTGTGGGGGGGCTGGGCTGGGGGGAAGTGGGGGTACATGCTGGGGGCAGAGAGGGCATGGGGCCAGGCTGGGCTTGGGCACAGGGGGGCGGTGGGGCATCGTGGGGGCCTTGCTAGCCTAGCTGGGCTGGGGGGCAGCATGGGGGGCCGGCCGAGCCTGGAGGAGTCTCCCAGAAGCAGCAGGAGGGGGGCGCCCCGCCGCTCTTTGTTAATAAAGGCTCCTGGGTCCCGGGGCAGGCGGGATGAAGACCCCCCCCAACGCCCTCCCGGGCTGGGGGCCCCCGGGGCAGGCAGCCGCCGGGTCCGCCCCCAAGAGGGGCCGGGGGGTCACTTCGCTCGGTCCAACGAGAGAAGATCCAGCCCCAGCCCCGGGACGGGGCGCTGGGCTCTGTGCGGCCAGGGCGCTTCGTCCCCCGGGCTGCGGGGCAGGGGCCGCGGACCGATCCCCGCCCGCGGGCAGAGAGCGGGGCGCCCCCGGTCCCGCCCCACACCCCGCGGGGCCCCCGCCCGGGCGCGGCGACTCACGGGTGCCATCGAAGCGCGTGGCGATGGTGTCCAGGAAGGTGTTCTGCGGGGCCAGCAGCCCCTTCATCGCCGGCATGGCCCGGCCCCGACTCCGGCAGGTGCAGCCCCGGCGCGGCCCCGCTCCGCCCCCCGCTAATCCGGCCCGGGCGGCTCGGCGCGGCGCGGCGCGGCCCCGCCCCGGGGGCCTGCAGGCGGGACCGTGCGCGGGGGGGCCTGCACCCGGGACCGTGGGGGGGACCCTGCACCCGGGACCGTGGGGGGGAGCTGTTAGGGGGGAGGGGACCCTGAACCTCGGGACTGTGTGGGGAGAACTGGGAGAGGGACCCTGATGACGCAGCGGGGTGGGGGGTGGGGGCTGCTATAGGTGTTGCTGACCCAGTGTTGGCCCAGGTTGACCCCACCCTGGGCCAGGTTCACACTTCCCGGGCCGGGTTCAAATCGGTTTGGAGCCGTGTGGGGCCCACCTGCGCTGGGTGCGCGGGGTGCGCAGTCCCGCCCCTTGGTACGTTTCCCCCACGGCCCGGCTCACCGCGCAGCGCGTTGGCGGGTGGCCCTGAAATCTCAGCTCCCTGCCCGGGTTCCCTGCCACTGCCCGTGTCACAGCCTGGGCTCCCGTGGCTTTGACCGGCCTTTAGAAACTGGTTCAAGCAGCGCAGGCCCGTGTGGACAATCAAGTTGCTCGGCCTGGGCCTGCCAAGTGGAGACTGGTCTCCACAAGCCCCGGGCAGTTGGTGGGCGGGCGGCTGAGTGTCTAACCCGGCTCCTGGCGACCTCCCTGGCCTCAGCCCTGGTCTGGCAGGGGGTTTGGGAAGGGAACCGTAAAGGGGCCCACAAAGGATCGCAGACCCCCAGTGAGGGCAGGGGCCCAGGACGGGTGGGGGATGAAAGAGGCTGGCTGCAAGCTGAGGTCCTGGCAGAAGGCTGGCCCAGTGCCCAGGGCAATAGCTGGGGGGACCCAGGTTCAGCTCTTTGCTGTGTCACAGACCTGGGCCCTGTGTGACCCGGGACAGTCACTTCCAGGGGCTGTGCCTCGCTTCCCAGCTGTGCCGTGGGGGCCGCGTCCTGCCCCACGCTGTGGAACTGCTGGGGCATAGGCGCCCAGAAGAGCAGGCACCAGCTGGGCTGGGGGCTGTGCCAGCCCCATGGCAAAGAGAGGGGCTGGGAATCCAGGCGCTCACCCACTGGAAGAGGGGATTTGCTTCCCCAGGGGCTGCTCTTCCCCCCCCAGGGCAAGACTGGGGCTGACCCCTGGCTGTGAGTGGCTCTTGCCAGCAGCGAACAACGCAGCTCAGCGCCGCACGTTTATTTTCCAACACTGCCCTCTGGCTGCAAACAGCACCCGGCCCACGCGCTGGCGGGGAGCTGCTCACACGAGCGGGGAGATGATGCACAGATTGGAGCATGTGCTGAATAGAGAAGATGCCGCAAGCCACGGACCAGCCCAGGAACCTCACCCCTGGCCACAGGCCCTGCTGCCGCCCAGAGGGAGCCAGCCAGCCCCCCCACGATTCCTGCACACCCCCCAAGCCGCTCTAGCCCAGCCTTGGTGCGCTGGCGTTCGTGATCAGGCTCAGGGCGCATAATTGCATAGCAAGGGACAGCAGCCCCCCAGCCCTGTGTGTCATTCACAGCTGTGCACAGTCACTGTAAACCCACCCACCCACCCAGGTGGGTGTGTTCCACCCACTGTGCCCGCGTGGCAGGCAGGGGTGGCTTGCACCCCAGACCGGCCTGTGTCCGACTAACCAGGCTACACAGAGTTCTGGGGGAGGCGCACGGAGCTGCACTTGTTCCTGGGCCTGCCCCACCCAGGCGGTCCCCAGCAGCTCCAGCCAGACAGCGGCGATCAGAGGCGGCTGGCTGCTGTATTTTCCAGCAGTGGGATCCCCAGGTCCCCCATCTCCCCCCAGCCTGCTGTGTTCCTGGGAGGCAACATGACGTGTAGACAGCTGTGAGCGTCAAGCTGGGGTTTATTTGTCAATGGCCCCTGCTGTCCCCCCCAAATCGCCCCCCACACCAGCACCACCAGGTCGCTGCTCTCCCGGCCACGTCAGGAAAAACTCTTTGCAGCCACCCGGCTCTGGCCCTTGGTCAAGTCCTTGGCAAGCTGGCCCAGGCACCCCCTGGCGCTGGTGGGGTCAGGGGCCGCAGCACATGGGGCGTCTGTGCCAGAGGGGCAGGGGGAGTCGTCCCGGCAGGCCGCAGCTGGCTGCTCCGGGGTCCGCTTGCCCATGGTGAGAATGCCGGCGGCGTGGTTGCCCGAGCCGTGCAGCAGGCGGTAGAGCTGGCTCTGGAAGGCCCGTGCGTCGCTCCTCCGCTTGCCCATGGTGAGAATGCCGGCGGCGTGGTGGCCGGAGCCGTGCAGCAGGTCATAGACGCGGCACGGGCAGGTCTTCTGGCGGCAGCACACGGGCACGCTGGGCCGGGCCGTGGCCAGGGAGCAGAGCAGGGCCAGGAGCAGGAGGCAGGAGGCCCTGTGGAGCTGCTGGCATGAGGGCAGGGCCAGACATCGACAGGGTTAAACCCAGAGACCCACCCCTGCGATCTCAGCGCCAAAGCTGCAAAAGCCGTTTCCGTTTCCCCCAGACAGGCTCAGCCCGGGCCCCTCTAGCGCGGCCTCCCGGCGCTGCCCTCCCCAGCGGTGCCCTGCAGCTCCTCTAGCCAGCCCCAGCCACCTGCCCTTCTCTGGCCTGGCAGCAAGATGGGCCCCCACCTCACCCCCCAGCCCAGCCCGGCAGGGTCGTCCCCTGGCTGCCTTGCCCCCCGTCACCCCATCAGCAAACACGACAAGCCCCAGCTTGGCTCTGTCTCACATGCCCACCTGTCCTCCCAGGAGTAACTCATCACACCTCAGCACTCCTAGTCGCGCTGGACAGCCTGCCCGACACGCCCATGGCAGGACGCGAACCCAGGAGTCCCGAGTGCCTGTCCTTGCCCCTAACCACTAGGCATCAGTGCCCTCCGGCTCTGGGCATAGAACCCAGGAGTCCTAGCTATCACGTGTCCTTCGCACAGCCCTAGCAACCTGTTCTGAAATGCAAGATAAAGGGGCCTGATGGTGACCAGCCCCCAGTGATGTCCCCTACCCCTCACCCCATGGCAGCACTGTAGCAGCCTGGCGTGTGTCCCCCCGCCCCGCCGCCCATCCCCCCCTGCTGGAGCAGCAGCCAGCGCTGCAATTAGCACTAATTGGCTCCCTGGCTGGCAGAGGGTGCGTCATGGAGACCCAGCTGCCCCAGGGAGCCCTCTGGGGTGAGGCAGGGACTGGTGCAGGCGGGCAGCTGCGGCTGGTCTGTGTGTGGCTGGCCGGGGTGGAAGGGTGACACGTAACAGGCGCCGGGGCTCCCTTTAACGCTGAGTGCAGGGCTGCGCCGCCCGGCGACCCCCATGCAACACGCGTGCCCCACGCCCGGGCGCTGAGCGGGGAGCAGCTCACTGTGGCCACGAGGCCATGGGGGAAAGGCCAGGGTGGGGCTGGCTGCAGGTGCCAGACGGGGCAGCCCTGGGCTGTTTGCAGCCCTGACGTGCTGGCTCACCGCACAGCTTGCCCAAGCAGAGCTCTGCCTCCCTGCAGTGGCACAAGGCAAGGAGCGGGCTTGCACCTGGGCTCGTGTGGCAGGGCCACCCCGGACCCAGGGGCGGTGCTGGGCCCCCACTGGAACCAGGCGAGACACCAGACGTGGACAAATCAGATTCTCCTTACACCCCGGAGAACATTACCACGGCCAGCCTGGCCTGCGTCCTCCAGCGAACCCAACGTGGGATGGGCTGGGTGCCTTCCACATGGGGGCACATGGGGCTGGGAGATGCTGAGACACGTGCCAGCCCTTGGCACTGCGACTCGCAGGGTTTCCCAGCCAGGGCAGCAGGGCAGCGTGTGCCTCTCTGGGGTGCAAGGCAACCGTCTCCGGGTCACAGCACTCGCCCTGGGTGGTGTCCTCCTTCAGCGGGGCGTGCCTTCCTCTTCCCCAGCTGCGCCCTGCGGGAAAGCACCCCCTCTGCCCCACCCAGCCCTGGTTGCCGGGCCCCGGAGCTGTACCTTGGCACTGGGCGCGTCCATCCTTCTGCAGTGTCTCCAAGGGGCCACGCACAGATTATGGCATGACCTGCCGAGCACAGAGCCACCCTGAGCTGCTCTCCCTGCCCGCCCAGGGTTTTATAGGGCTGGGCTGCCCCAAAGCATGGGCCCTGCCCCCCGACGGTGCCAAAAATAGCCCCGGGAAGCCGCGAGGCCAGGGCTGTGGAAAGGGCAGTCTCTGGGCGACACGCACCCATTGTTCCTCGTAGCTTGGCGACGGGTGTCGTGCGGCTGTCCATTGTGCGGCGGCCGGAGCCGAGCGGCTGGTGGCCGCGCTGGAGGGAGACGGGGCGCGTAGCCGGGTGCTAATGAGCCAGTAATTTCCTAAGGAATCCGGCTGCCTGTTAAGCACAAAGCTGCCAGAAGGTCAGTGTCGGGGAGACGCCTCTGGAGACAATGGTGGCCCCCAGAGAGGGAGGGGGAGACCAGGCCCCATTAGCCTAATTAGCTCACCCCAGCCAAGGGCAACCGCCAGCCAATCCACGTCTGTTCCCGCTGTGTGGGAGGCACTGGCATGGCCGCCGCATGTCCATGGCACAGTGCGCCTCCGCACCCACGGGCAGCCAGCACCTTGTAGGCGGCAGAGTCCCCTCACCCCTCATTTCCAGCCCCACAGGAGACCCCTGTTCAGTCCTTGGAGCCCTGTCAGTCTTCACCCAGGCGCCTGGGCGGGCCCTGGGAGAGGGCGTGACGAAGTGGGAATACGGTGTGTGTGTGTGCGCGCACCTCTGTTTCCTCCCGTGTCACACGAGGATCCAGGTGGCGGGACAAGGGTGTGCAATCGGCGCAGAGACCCCGAGAGGGCAGGTGTGACGGCCGGCCAGTTGGCCGCCTGGGCACAGAGCATGGCTGACACTGGCAACTGAGGGCCGGGGCCCATCCTCGGCAAGGTCCAGCCCCAGGTGGCAGAGAACAAAGCAAGCGTGGGAGGCCAAGCGGCCAGGGAAGGGGCAGCAGGGCAGCTCAGGCTGAGTGGCTGGAAGCTGGTCAGTCTCCTGGGAGAGGGGTGCTCCGGCTGCCCCCCAGCTGGACTTTGCTCTCACTTCCTGCTGTCTGGGCTACCAGCCCATTCTACGCCACGTTCCCCAGGCTACCAACCCCTCCGGTTCAGCCTCACTGGCTGGAAGGCTGCCTGTGTCCTATCCCAGGGGGACGCCCTGGGGAGCTTATGGCAGGTAATGGGGGCTGAAGGGCCCCATGGCTGCAGCTCAGAGGTGAAACGCCCTGTTTTCATCCACCTGAAGGCAGCCTGCCCCGGGAGCTGGCCCAGGGCTACCCAGCCGTGGCATGGCTCGGGGGTGGGGGGGAGTCTCTCCACGCCGGAACTTCAGCCCCAGGGCTAAGTCCAACAGCAGCATGTGGGGAGCTGGCCTGGGCACGGGCCAGGCTGGCCCTGCTCAGTGGGGTGATAAAGGGGAGCTGGGCTACACCCTTCCCCCAGCACAAGCCTGGCCCTGGCCCTGGCCCTGGCTCCAGCGAGGTGACAGGGCAGCGATTCTGGGTTCTTGGGGCTTCCTGCTGCCCAGCCCAGGCTGGGATTCGGGGGCCGGCGGCAGCGCAGCTACATGGGGTCCAGAGACACATTCCTGGATTCTGGGAGCTCCGCCAACGGCCTCTTCCATCCCCTTGCTTTGCTGCTGGGGGAGCTGTTCCCAAGGGGCCGGGAGCAGGCGCCCGGGTGCCCGTGGGTCTGGGAGGAGGGGCTCTCCAGCCCCCCAGGACCCAGGGCAGATGGCTGCAGGCACAACACCCAGACCACGGGCTGCATTGTGAGCAAAGCAGCCAAGGCAGGAGGCCCATCTGCAAGACGCACGGGCAGGGTAAATCTGGAACAGCAGCTGTTCAGACCTGGCCAGACAGCCCAGGGTTCCTTCAGCGAATGGCTGCACCCCAGCTGCTCATTCCTTGGGCGTGATGTCTGGGCCCAGCCGCCGCCTCCTTCGCGGGCCTGGTCGGTGACAGCACAGGCCAGTGCCAGTAGGGGCACCAAGGGGGGCCTGGAGGCCCCAGGAACACGGGCACCCCAAATACCCCGGGGTTCCCTTCACCCCAGGCCAGGCCCTTCCTGGCTGCCAAGGGCCAGATTTCCCACGGGGCCCGTGGTGCAGAGCTACCCCAGCTCACACATAGCGGCCCAGGCCCTGCCGGCCAGCCCTGGAGTGCAGCCAGCCCCCCACACCGCTCACCTGGCCTCAGGCTCTCCCCGCTGCAGAGGGAAACAGAACAGCAGCCGCTGTGCCAGCTCGGGGTTCGATGCTCTTTATAACATGCCACAGCTCTGACCCTGCGCCAAACGCACACCAGGGGCAGGGACAGCTCCCCGCTTCTGCTGCCCGCCTAGAAACCCTGCCCCGCTCAGCTCCAGGTTCTCACGCTCCAGGAGGGCCGGGCAGCCCCAGGTTGCTCTGGGCTGGGACCGTTTTGATCCAGACCCCTCCATCGTGGAGCTGCGGGGAGTGCAGCCTATAAGCAGTGACTCATTGGAGCCAGGACACAGCCATCTCCTCCCTGAGCCCTGGCCAGGAGCGTTCTTTAGGGCCCATGGGGGGACTGGGAAAAGCTGGGACCAGCCTTCATGGGCCACTCCCAGCCTCAGGGTAGCCACAAGGCTTGTGCCAAGGATGGAGGCTCCCGGGCGGGCGACACGCCAGCCCTGCGCCAGGAACCCCTGGGGGCAGGGGTGATTTCTCAAGCCAGTGGTGAGAAAGGCCAGGTGTGCCCTTCTCAGTGCCCCAGGAGGCAGCTCTCACTCCCCCCGCCCCGTCTCCTTGCTGGCTGCCTCGGTGTTGCCGCTACAGCCCCGTGATCTCCTGGCACGACCCAGCAGTGCAGACGCAGCCTACCCCCAGGGGGGTTTCCGGGCTGGGCTCACGTCAGGCCCCGCAGGTGGCACGGCTTGGCTGCGTCTGCATGGGGGGGCAGGGAAGGCGGCCACAGCCAAGTGCTGCAGCTGTGTCAACCTCACCTTTAATGGGGGCCAGCCCCCTGCCCCCGGACAGAGCCACTCCTTCCAAAGCACAGGAACACTACTACGACTACACAGGCTACTGCCCCGCCCCCAAAATCACCCGTCTAGACCGTCCCGCGCAGCCCCCACCCAGCCACGGCCTGCGCTGCAGCCCAGCTCATGTCTTTCAGGCGCACGCTCAAAGGCCCG
This sequence comes from Mesoclemmys tuberculata, assembly GCA_007922155.1. Lineage (NCBI taxonomy): Eukaryota > Metazoa > Chordata > Testudines > Chelidae > Mesoclemmys > Mesoclemmys tuberculata. Next base: position 11,850,403 of record ML675642.1, read on the forward strand.
GCCATCGGCTGCCAGGCGAGCGGGGCGGGTGCCCGTACAGTCCTGGGGCCGGCGCAGGAGGGGTGGGGGCCACGTGCGACCGAGGTGTCCCTCTGTCAGGCTGAGTCCTGGCCCCCGGGCCCCAGTCAGCAGGACCCCGTGTCGCTGCCTCCTTCTGTCTCCGAGACAGGCTCCCGCGGGGCCCGGGCGCGGCTGAGGTCGGGGGAGGCTGAGCCGTTCTTGCCGATGCCACAGGACTGCCCGGCGTTGTGGATCTGCCACAGGTTGTCCAGCGCCTCTGCCTTGGCGTGCTTCAGGAGGTCGGCATGGCCCTGCAGCAGGGAAAAGCCCAGAGGTCAGGGGTGTCTGGGGGGGGGCGGAGGCCAAAGCCCCGTCAGCACAACCCTAGGGGCAATTCCCCGCCATCGGGGCTGGAACCGGCAGCTGCAGGAGCTGGGTCCTTCAAGGGCTGGGGGCACACCACTGGGGCAGGGGCCTCTCCCCTCCCCGGGCAGAGTCATTGCTCAGGGGCAAACACCCCCTGCCCCGCCAGCCGCCAGCTCACCCCTGCCCTGGGGCCTCCGAGCTCGCACGGCTGGACTTGTGAACCAGGTGCGGGCGGGGAGGGATGCCAGGAGAAGAGGGAAGCGGCCCTCGCCACCGACAACGCCCCTTTGTCTGCAGCCTGGACCCAGCTCCGCAGCGTTGCCACGGGAGCAGCAGCACGCGGGGCCCAGGGGAAGCTGCGGGAGGCAGGGAATCTGCCCCCATGCCCGGGGTCGACAGGGACGTGAGGCTGCGGCAGGCAGCTGTGACCATCCTGGCAGGACGCACAGGGGCAGCCCCAGCCGGTTGCAGGGCAGGCCTGGGAGTTAGGAGTCCTGGGTCCCGTTCCTGGCTCCACCACGCAGTCTCAGTGCAGCCTTAAGGAATTCCTGCCCCGTGCCTCAGTTTCCCTGGGAGAGTTGGGATAACGCCCTTCCTGTGGGAATCCATCTGGGTTGGCTATGTGCATTGGCACCACATCTCCGAGCTGCAGAGGGACCTGCCAATGCATGGCGCTGTTTGGCATCCCAGTGCCCCAGAAGTGGGGCCTGGAATTTCGCCCTGTCAGGCTGGCCTCAGCCCTCACCCCCGCCCCATGTACAGGTGGGGAAACTGAGACACAGGGAAGGGATGGGCTGGGCTGAGCCCAAGGGAGGCGGTGGCAGAGCTGGGACCAGTGTTCCCGGCTCTCAGTTCCACTAGTCCTTGGGCTCCAATCTCCGGCCTCTTTAACCCAAGGGAAACGGAGTCAGGAGAAAACCACTGCAGCTTCAGATGCAGAGGGCGTCCCCCCCCATCAAACAGCAGCTGGCGCCCAGACCAGCAGTACCTTCAAGACCGTGATGTTCCAGGCGAAGCTCTCCAGCGCCTTCTGCAGCTTTCGGCCCTTCAGCCCCTCCCTGGCCTCGAGGCGGCGCAGCTCCTTGTGGAAATCCATCCCTGGGGGCACAGTACAGGGGAGCCCGTCACGCAGGTGTACCTGGGCACAGATGTCCTCGCACCGCTGGCCGTGGCCAGAGCTACTGGCGTGGCTGTGAAGTGCCAAAATGCCCAGGTGGCCTGGAGTGCCACAGAGCCGGTGAGGGGGCACCCAGGCACGGCTTCCCAATGAGACTGCTCAGAGCGGCTCGCCGGCCCCCGGCTGCTCACAGTGCCATCCCAAGGGGTCGCTGCCCTGGAACGGCACTTGTGCATTCCCCGCCAGGCCCTGGGGAAAGCAGAGGGGCACAGAGACCCCACAGCTCGCTGGGGAGCCCGGCCGGCGCGTAGGGCTGGGGCCAGGAGAGATCAAGCGCTGCGTCCTGCACCCCACTCAGGCTGCTCTATGGAGCTGGATGCCCCTGGCGTAACGGGTTCCCTGGGAACGCAGGCCCCAGGCTGCTCCAGTGCAGAGGGCCCGGACTGCGTCGAGGGCAGCCAGCACCGGACACACACGTGGAGCACCCCCGCCCCGCCAGGGTGACCTTACATTAACTCAAGCAGTGCCCCACACCCCCAGGAGCCCCCGCCAGTGGGCACTGCGCTGAGCCGGCCCCACTGGAATCTCTCTCAGGCTCCTGCGGGCGCCGTGGCACTGGGGGGCAGGCGGCCCGGCAGCCGAGGGGTTAAGCCGGCAGGCTTCGCAGCGCCCCCGAGCGCGTTCTATATTTACCCTCCCTGACGCGGTGCCAGCTCCGGGCCCACGCGCTACGGCTCGCCCACCTGCAGTCAGTCAATCATTCCCGTGCCCCGCACCAGCCGCCCGGCCCCCACAGCTGCTCCCGCCCGGGGCACGGCCCAGAGATGGGGCCCCACAGCAGGGCGGGGACACAGCACCCCGAGCACAGCAGCGGGAGAATCGCCAGGGGCCACGGGCTGCAGACGAGGGCGCTGGGAGTTGGGGGGCCTGGGTGTCTCCCCACAAGGAGTTCGGGTAGCACCCTGAGGGCAGGGCAGGGCTCATCAGCAGGACACCTGGCCCACTAAGAACTGGGCTGAGGCCCAACAAACTCATCTCACCCACCCCCTGACCACCCTGACGGGGACGCCTTTCCTTTGCTGCCGTCTAGCCTGGTGGCAAAAGGGCTGCCCGGCCCCTGCGTTGCCCTGAGCCAGCCAGGCTTTCTCCAGCGCTGGCGGGTCCCTGGGGCAGGACGGGGGGCCGCTCCCCACCACCAGAGGGAGAGCAGATGGGCCATGGCCAGTGGCCCTGGAGGCAGCAAGGGGACGGGCATCAAGCTAGAGCCAGGGCATCTCCGAGGGGCTGATACGCCCACAGGCTTAGCCTCGGCTGCCCTCCGTAGGTCGCTCCAGAGCCCCTGGGGGACATCGGAAACTGGCCCACCCCTTCGCCAGCCAAGTGCCCGGGGGGCTGGTGGGCTCCTGGCAGCTCAGCTCGTACCAGGAGTGAGGGGAGCAGTGGGGTGGGGCAGGATGACACACCACTCCCCCCACGTGAGCAAGAGGGCTGCCCCTGTGCCCTCCCCAGACCCAGGCGCCATGTGACCCTCTGCCGGGAGGGGTGGGATGCTGCCCCTCCAGGGAGGGCAGGGGGTTATTAACCCCTTCAGGGCAGTAACACCGGGGGGGAGGGCAGCACCCTGCAGTGAGCATCAGGGTCCACGGTGGGGCGGGGGAGCCTAACACTGGGCCCTCCTGGACAGGGCTGGCTGGGGCGCTGGGCCTGGCGTGGCAGGGATTTGACCCAGCCCCACGGGGCAACTCCCTGAGCAGCGCGCTCTGCCCCACGGCATTAACCCCAGCCCTTTCTAGCTCTTCGGTGCACGCCGGGGAGCAGCCAGCCAGGGCGCCGTGCCCGACCCCCGGCCCTGCCATCCACAGCCTTGGGGCTGAGAGGCACCGGGTGAGCTGGGGGGGACCCTGGGGCTGGGACGGCAGGGGTGGGGGGCGGAGGGAGTGGCGTTGGCAGCACCTGCCTGTGTGGGATCAGCCATGTGTCTGTTCTGCCGTAACACTCAGTTGCCACTGACGCCGGCAGCCCCAGCCTGTTATTTCTGGTGCTAATTATGCTCCGGCACTTGGCAGCAAACGACTCCTCTGCTTCCCCAGCAGCCTCCGCTGCGGCGCCCGGCTCCGCTCCCCCAGCGCCAGCCCCTCTGCCCACTGCCAGTGGCGGGGCCGGCCGGGCGCTGGAGCCTGGGCTCCCTCTGCCCTGGCCCCCGGGGGGTTTGAGCAGGCGGGGGGCAGGGAGCCAGTTCTGGAGCCTGGCGCTGGAGGAAGACGCACCGGTCCCACACCCCACTCCCTGCCCACAGCTGTCCCAGGAAATCGGAAGAGGGGGTGGGCGGGCGGCTCATCCCAGCACAGAGTCCCGCGGGGCCATGTGTGAAGAGCTCAGCCCCGTCAGGAGCCGCTTGGCTCCCACGCGGCCAGGGTCAGACAGGCGGCTCTGGCAATCGTGGCCAGCGCGGGAGGCACCCACTCCACCCACACCACACTGGCGGGGGTGGGGAATGGGGCCTGGGCTCTTTCCCCTCTGATCCAGCCCCAGGGTGACGGGAACAGGACAGGTAACCTCCAGCCGGGGCCCCACCCGCGCTGATTACTCCTGCCAGAGCAAAGGCCACCCGCCTTTGGCCCCAGGTGCCCATCTCCCCCCAGCCGGAGCAGAGTCTGGGGCCCCCAAACACACCCCGCCCTGCAGCCGTTGCCAGCAGCCTCCAGCCGAGCAGGCAGCATGCAGGGCCCGCCCCCGCGGCACGTACCCGCCTGCTGGGCCTGCGTCAGCTTGCCGTGCACCGCGTCGGCGGATTCGATCAGGGTCCGGCTGGTCTGGATTGTCTGCGGGAGCAGAGACGGGACGAGTGAGGAAGCTGGCAGTTCGCAGCCCCACGGTGTGGCCCATGCAGGCTTCCCACCAGCCCCAGCCACAACAGGCAGCTCCCGGTTTGGGGAGGGGACGGTCCCAGCAGCTCACCAAGCCCAAACCTCCTCACAAGGCCTGGGGCCCGGAGCCATGGAGCCAGCCGGAGCCCGGACTCCTGGGAGCGCGAAGGAAGCTGCTCCGGCTCCTGCTCTGAATGGGACACCTGCCGCCCGCCGGGATCATATCTCCACCGGACAGCCGGTGACCTGGCCTCTATCCCCGCCGTGCGAGGGCCCCGGGGGTGAGCACCAGGGCCGGGAGCTGCGCTGGGTAAGGGACCCGCAGAGGGTTGCTCCAGGGGGGCTGCTGGTGGCGGAAACGACTCACGTCTGGGCAGCTGCCAGCGCGGCAGGTGGTAGGGCCTGGCAACGCTGGGACCCTGCCCTCCTGTCCCAGAGACGACCAGCCACCGGCCCCGGGACCCTGCAAGGGGCACACAGCGCCCGGGGCGCTCGCCGTCCTTCAGGCCCTGACCCAGCGTGCTGGGACCCGGCCAGGTGTCTGCCCTAGCAGGGAGCCAGCCGGGCCCGAGGGGCACTGGTGTGGGGCATCCATGGACGAGGGGCAGGGCAGCAGGTGCTTACGGTCTCGTAGGCAGTGAGCACTTTGCGCAGCAGCTCCGGGACGGGTCCTTGGACCTCCATGAGGGGGTACTGCTCGCCCAGGTTCAGCGTAACGCTGGGGGCGCTCTCGCTGGGCCCCAGCCACGTGGCCACCGTCAGGATGCACTGCTTCATGGTGGCTGCCGGCGTGAGGCCACACAGCTCTTTGAAGGAGACCAGGGCATTCTGGAGACAGAGACGCGGGTGAGCTGGGCACCCCCCCAATTCATGCTGGCTGGGGGCCTCCCGAATAGAACCCAGGAGTCCTGCCTCCCAGCCCCTCCCCTTACACCCTAACCCACTAGACTCCATTTCCCGCCCAGAAACGGGGACAGGATCCAGGGGTCCTGACTCCAGCCATGTCCACCCACCCCCTCCAGCCCCCCATGCCAACCCCTCTCCCGCGGGGCCCACAGCTGGCACGGTACCTGGACGTTCTCCCGCAGGTCGGTGGCCTCGCGCAGCGGCTGGGTGGCCGTGCGGAAGACCTCGTCGATGGCCTTGATGCCGATGGCCTTGGTGGAGGTGTACTCCCGCACGCGCCGGCCCTTGCGCCCCGAGAGCCCCCGCCGGTGCCCCTTGCCCCCGCCGGGGCGGTCGGTGATGGCCACATGCACGAAGAGGGTGGCGTTGGGCTGCGGCTCTCCGGCCAGGGACTGCAGGGGCACGTGGCGGTAGCCACTCTGCAGGCACTCGAAGGGGATGGCGTACTGGGCGATGAACTCGTCGCCGATATAGTCGTCGTCCAGCACCACGAGGCGCAGCACGGCCAGCTCGGGCAGGTTGACCTGGAACTCCAGGCTCTCGTCGAAGAGTGGGTTGGTGCCGCTCTGCAATGCCGTCCGGGTACGCTGCTCGGCGCAGTCGGCCGGGATGCCGTGGATCTCAGCACAGACGTAGGGCTCCACCACGTCACCCTTGGCACCCGAGCCCTTTGGCTTAGGCAGATTCTGCCCGCTGATCACCTTGAGGTGCAGGAGCTGGGCCGGCACGCCAGGCAGAGAGTCCTTGGCGTTGGCGCTGAAGTAGGACACCTCCTCCCGCATGACGGCGGGGCGCAGCACGTAGCCACAGGCCCCGTTCTGGCAGAACCAGCCCGTGTTCAGGTCCATCATGAGCCCGGGCGTCTGGAAGTTCATGGCCACCATCTGGCAGCCGCACTTCCAAAAGTCCTGGGGGTTCAGGTTGCTGGCGTCGATGCGCAGGGGGCTGGGGTACACCCGGGAGAGGAAGCGCTTGTTGTAGCTCACCAGCTCCTCGGGGCACTCATTGGTGAAGCGGCCAGCCTCCACCTCGCTGAAGGAGCAGAGCTCCCAGTAACGCTGGCTGCGCCGCGAGGCCTCGAAGTCCCGGAAGGGCACTGATTGGCACAGGCTCACAAGGTCTGACAGCTCCCGGCTTAACCGCAGCCGGCGCCGCCCAGCCCCCATGGCCGGCAGCTCCCTGTCGTCCTCGCCCAGGTGCCGCCCCAGCTCCGGGCCCTCCTCCTCGTCCGTCACGTCCCCCTCGCTCTCGTGGCAGCTGGGTGGCAGCTTCCTGCCCTTGATGAGAATCTTGCCCTTGAGTCTCTCTGGGGAGGGCAGGTAGGCCTCCCCGGGGGCAGGGGGGTCCAGGTACAGCTTGCTGCCCAGGGTTTTCCTGAGGCACCGCGCCATCATCTGCTGCTGGGGAGCCGAGCAGCGCACAGCCAGCCCCAGGATGAGGGGGTAGGCGGAGGCCTCGAAGGCGTACTGATCGATCACGCCCACCACACTGCGGAAGGCCACGCGGGAGGCGGGCGAGCGGCCCCCATAGACCAGGGGCTCACCATCCGGCCCATCCCACACCGTCAGTTCCAGGCTGCGGCAGCCAACCCGCAGGGCGCTGACATAGCCCCCGACACCCGCGCTGCCCCAGAACCCGTCCTCCTGCAGGCAGGCGCCGTGGGCTGAGCTGATGTAGTAGTGGGACAGGGGCTGCGTCATGTCCTGGCACACCCGCCGGTGCTGCGGGTCAAAGATGGAGCAGTCGGAGGAGAGCAGGTAGCGGGTGAAGCCGTCGATGGCCAGGTAGCCCGTCTCCCGGCCCTCCTTGGAGGGCTCGTATTTGCCAATGATCTCCAGGCACGTCTCCTCAGTCACCCCTTCCATGCCCTGCTCCACCTCTAGGAACGTCATCAGGTCCCTCAGGCCCAGGGACTCCTTGTTGCTGGAGAACTGGACCAGGAGGAAGAAGATCTCGGGCCTGGTGCACAGATCGCAGTAGGCTTCCACGAAGAGGTCGCAGGCCACGTCGCTCCCCAGCTGCTCGCTGGCCTTCTGCAGCTCCTTGAACTTCAGCTCGATGGCGGAGGCCTTCATGCCCGGGTTCAGGGCCTCGACGAGCTGCACGGCCCGCGGCATGGAGATCTGGCCCGCCTTCTCCAGGTCGGCAATGGCGAAGACCGAGGAGATCCAAGAGGTCCGGAGGCTGGGGTGGCCGGCCTCGGGCGCCTCTGGTGAGTGCTTCCCGTAGGACACCAGGTATCTCAGCCCCATCACCCAGGCATTCACCACTTCGGCGGAGCTGGCCACCAGGTCCAGGGACTCGTAGTTGTCACCGTAGATGATGGAGAAGGCGCACTCGTCCGGGAACTGGTCAGAGAGGCCGTTGCTGCGCAGCACGGGGGTTTTCTTCCCCACCCGCACCTCCTTGACGGACTTGATCTCAATCTTGGCTTTCTCCGAGTCCTTCTTGGAGGGTTCCCAGCGCAGGGAGCGCAGGTCAGGGTCCAGTGCGAAGCAGCGGCTGTACATGCGGGAGTTGGAGCGCACCTTCTTCATCTGGCAGCCTTCCAGCATGAAGGACATACAGGCCGCCGTGCTGTTGATCTTCCGGTCGTTGGGCATGGCGCTGAAGGACACAGTCTTCTTCTTTTGCACCGGCCGCTGGCGAGAGCCGTCCTGCGGGGGGAGAGAGGAGAACACAGCGGTCAGGCTCAGCGCGCAGACTGCCTGGCCACGCGGTGGGTGGGCGACACGCGCAGCAGCCCCGGCCAAGGACTGGGGCGAGCCCCCGTCTGCTCGTGGGACAAGGTGTGCAGAGACCCAGGCCAAAGCAGAGCCGGGCGCAGGGGCTCCTGATCTAGCTGATTGGCAGATGCAATGCAGCTGGATCCCCGCCCAGCCCAGCCCCGGCGTGGCCGACGCACGCCAAGGAAGGATGGCACAGTTCAGGCTTGTAGCTGGGTTCAAGACCCAACCCTGCCGGGTGACCCTGGGCACGTCCCTCATCCTCCCTGGGCCTCGGGGCCTCCCATGGCCCTGCGCTGCCGGCAGCTCACAGGCTGGGGGATGGAGTCAGGACCCCAGACATCCGCGAGTTCACAGGGAGCCCGCCCCACTGTACAGGGGTGCCGTGCACCTGCAGCGGGGACGGCGCAGCCTCCATGAGGCCGAATTCGCAGCCACTGTGCCATGGACCCAGCGGGTGCCACGGCCAGTCAGAGCCACGAGCTGCCAGCAATGGCCTGACTGGCCCCTCCGCCCCCCCAGCAGCACAACCACCGGCCTGGCACCACAGCCTGGGGGCAGAGCAACAAGACTTTAGCCCCACTCAATGGGGACAGGAGCACAAACACCCCTACCCCCCCCACGCACCCCCGCCCCACCCCCCATATCTCACCCCCCCATGCACAGGGGAGGGCAGCAGTTTGTGGAGCTGAATCCCAGCAGGCGACAGGACAAAGGACCCAGCAGGACTAACTGGGGGCTCAGCAGAGGAGGCGGGGGCCCCAGGGTCTCATCCTGCTGCTGTCCCTGCTCTGCAGCTGGGATCTCCAGGCCGGCCCCGGCCGTGACCCCAGCCTGCTGCCCCGAGCCCCCGGCCAGGTGCGGGGTTCTGATAAGGCCAGAGCTGGCGCGGTCCCTCTGAGCTAAACATAGAACACGTCCTCCTGAGGGCTGCAGCCGCCGCGCCGGGACCCCCGCCGCCTTCCTCCCACCAGCTGGCGACCACTTCCTGCCATGGGGCTGTGGGGCAGGAGACGCCTTCCCGGCTCCCCACGAGCAGGCCGTGTTCCTGACGCCAGACCCTGCGCTGGGCAACGGGGTGCCCCGGGACCCCCACCTGGCTGCATTCGCGTCTCCTTTGCGCTGCAGCCCCCTGCTAGCCCAGCCCTGTGCCCCCCACCCCGGGCCTGCCCCTCAATCCCGACCCGCAGCCCAGAACGAAGGGCTGCACCAGGACCCGGATTCCAGCGCGTGGGAACCAGAGGCAAAGGAACCGACCTTCCCACACATTGATCAGCCGCCCACGCCCAGCAGCTGGGGGGGCCAGGGGGAGAATTCCAGCTCTGTCTCAAGGTGATCCCCCGGCTCAGGCCTTGGAGAAGACCAAATAGTGCCGTGGCCCCGAGATGTTCTGACCCCAGCTGGCATAGCCAGGTCCTGCTCCCACGGGGAGGGGGCTGATGGGGCAGGATACGTAGACCCTGCCCAGGGTTTCTTCCAAAGGGAAGCTTTGGAGGGAGCAGCCAGATCTCTGCAAACCAGACCCCGCAGCCCCCAGGCCGGGGGGAGGCTGAATTCCTGCTGGGGGGCCCGGCTCCGCGACAGTGAATGACGCAGGGATTGGGTGGGAGCCCAAGGCCGCAGCAGCCTCGGCTGGAAGAACCGTCTACGGGGGCTGCAACGGCCATTGCTGCGGGGGGCTGGGGAGCCAGCTGCACGGGCAGCTCCCAGCTCAAAGGGGCAGGACTGCGGGTGGCCTTTGCTAAGGCGCAGCCCCAGGAGGGAGTCGCGGAGAATGCAAAGCAACAAAGGAGCTGGCAGAAATCGTTGGCGCCCCGCAGCCCCTCCCCGATCACCCCCCATCCAAGCTCTCTCAAGCAGAGTCACTGAGGCAGTCTCTCCTGGGGACATTTGGGGCTTTGTCTGATATAAGTGCCTGTTACCCCCCCTCCACCCCTGATTTCTCACCCTGGCCACCTGGTCACCCTAGTCTCCTCCCTGCGGCTTTGCTGCTGCGTCCGCCCCGCCCACCAGGACTTGCTGCCCTTTTAATCCGGAGCCTTTTTTCCGATTAAGAGCAGCTGGCGCAGCCCAATCCCTGGGACCTGAGGCTCCTGCCCCGCCCGGTACCCACCCGGCGCAGCCACCATCTGGGGCTAGGGCTCCACCAGCCTCCCCCACCCCCCATGGCCCGGGGGGAGAGGTTCCTGCCCTGTCGAGCCAGATTATTTTAGCTCCGTTTTCCTTCCTTCCTTCCGCTCCCTGCCGGCTGCTTGCTCTCTCCTGCGGCCTGGCCACTCAGGGCTCCCTCCCTGAACGGGAGCCCCAGTTCCCAGCTTGGTCCAGGCACCCAAATGCCTCCAGGAGCCAGCTCTGACATGGGCCCCGGAGGCAGTGGCTGCTGGACCCCCCCCAAGCACCAGCTCCCCAGCGCCAGCCCAGAGGCCCAGGTGCTGGGCACCCACTGGGTGGAGCTGCCCACACGAAGGGAAAGAAGTGCAGAGCCTGCCCCAAATCCTCCCCCCGGCTCGGCTCGCTCCCCAGAGAGGCCCCCGCCCTGCCTGAAGGCGCCCATTCACCACGGGATCCCCCAACGCCAGGCCGTGGGGGTTTCCTCTGCTCAGAAACTCCCTGGGAAGGACAAGATCTCCAGGTCGGGGAGGGTATGGAGAGGGCAGAGCTTTGAGCTGCATGCGCCAGTTGGACACGCCTGCTCACCCCTCACCCCCTGCCCAAGACTGGGTGGCCGGGCTCACAGCAGGGCCAGATGCACACCCAGGGCCTCCACCCCGTCCCAGAGGCAGCGCTCTGCTCGCGCCGTGCCCTGTGCAGCTCCGCACGGGCCTGAGAACAGAAAACAGGAAACCCATCCGGGGCGGGGGTTGCTCTGATCCAACGGCTGCTGGGGCCTCCCCCCGTGCCAGATGTGACCTTGCAGGGACCCTCCTCACCCACCCAAGAGATGCCCACAGCCCACGCAGACAGACAGAGATCAGGCCACGGGGGGAGAAGGGGGGTCCTTTCATATAGACCCCGGGCTCCTGCCAGGACGGTCAGCAGGGAGCCCCTCAGCGAGCTGGCCAGGCTCACTTGGGGCGTACTCTGCAGGGGGGCGGGGAGGGGGGTCGTGGGGGCTGGGTTGATGTGTTTCCCTTTGGGGGGGGCTGATGGACGGTGTGTCCGTCCGTCCCTGGGGCTCTGGGGAAAAGCGGTCCCTGAACAGACAGAGCTCGGCCCGCTGCATCACGCACACTCTGGCTTTGGGCAGGGTCTGTCTACGCTGCTCTGGCAAAGACGAGCCACAGGGCGCACACCTGGCTGGCCAGGCCATGCTGCTACCGGCGCCCAAGACGGCCGCTCAGCTCAGGGCAGAAGAACCTCGGCACGTGCAGCTGCACGCCCCACCTGCAGATCTCCAGCGAGATCTTCATCCAGGCACAGGATGGAGCTAACCTCACGCTGCCAGGCCCCGTGGGCGGTTAAGCAGACCGTGCTCAGAGGCAGGAAGAGAAAGCCTCAGCCTCGAGGCAGGCCACACCTGAGCGGCCCCTGGGAAGCTCTGCGAGGCACGAGCCAGGAGTGGCTCAAAAGCAAGGGGAGAAGGGGCCGTTGCAGAGACGCAAGGGTGCCGCCGGCGGGGAGGAGAGCATGGAGTAGCCAGCTGTGGGAAGGGGCTCATGGCCCCTTTGCAGGAGCATGCGCCTCTGCAGCAATGGGGCACAGGCTGCCCCATATGGCTCTCGCCGTCCGAATGCCCGCAGCACCCAACCAAGGCTCCACAAGGGCACAGGGTGACTGGCACGCTCGGCTGCTGCCAGGTCAGGCACCAGGCCAGCCTCTCTGCCAGGCTTGGACCTTGTCCCCGCCTGAGCTCCACGGCCAGCCTCTCCCGTGTGTAGGGCCCTGGCTGGGTTCGCCTCCGAGTCCCCCTGAGCTGCTTCGTCACCAAGAGCCGGTGGTTCCCACAGCCCCGGCCGTTCCCAGCCCGGGCTGGCTTGTCTCCTGGTGACTGAGACAGAGGAACCGAAAGCAGCTGAGGTTCCAGCATCGCAGCTGGGGGCAGGTCCGATCAGCAGCACGGGGCCCAGCCCACGGGCCGTGCAGCAGGGGAAATGCACGCATAGCAGAGGCTCCTTCACCCTCATCTGGGCCTTTGGAGCACGGCAAGAGGTGCTCCCCGAGCCCAGCTGCCCCCAGCAGGGCTCCCCAGACACCCTATAGCACCACTGCTCCCCTCGCCACAGTGGGGCACTCCATAGCCGCAGTAAAGGACCCCACCCCACCGCCCTTCTGCCCGCTCTCCCCAGCCGCTGACTCCGCCTTCTGCCCGGCCCTGCCAGGTTTCACCGTAGACGTCCCGGCGGGGTCCTCGGGGCGGAGGCCAGAACATGCAGCGCCCAGCGCCAGGCCCCCAGAACTGCTCTGTCTCCGCATACGCAGCCCAGCGGTCAGGGACAGAGCTGGGAATGGAAACCATGTGTCCAGGCGGCATCCAGTGCCCAGCCCACTGCACCACGCTGCCCTGCCCACAGGACGCCGGAGAGACACCACGGCCCGTGCCTCGCTGCCTCGCAGGCCACAACAAACCAGGGCAGGAGCCAACGCCACGTTACTCGAAAGCGTAGCCAGCCAGGAGCCCGTCCCCCTCCCACAGCCCTGGGAAGCCCCGCGCAGGCGGCTGGGCTCAGCCAGGGCTTTTCTAGAGGAGCCTGGCCCCTGCCAAGAAAACAGAAAGTGACACACAGGCTTCCAGAAGCACCAGCTGGCGCACGCCCATCCTGCCGAGAAACCCGCCCCTACAGCCCCCGGGGAGGGCCAGGACCCCCTGCCCAGGCTACGGAGGAGGAAAGTGAGGCGCTGGTCCTGCCAGACGAGCCCTGTTTAGCTCTGTGGGGCGACACGGGGGGTGCTTTGTCCGAGCTGAGTGTAAGGGTCTGTTAGCCCCGCACTGAGACTGAGCGGGGCTTTTTGGTCGGCATCTCTTGAGGGAGCAGGACCCCAAACAGACACAGCCGCAGGGCCCGTGGGGAGAGGCCAAGGCAGGCCCAGGAGAGAGGGCGGGGGGATCCCGTTCTCCGGGTGAGCTGCAGCTGCCTGTGCCGAGAGCGGGGCCGAGCTAAGGACAGAGCAGCCAGCAGCTGGGAGAGGAGAGAAGGCCAGGCCGGGAAGCCGAGCCGAACCAAGCCAGGGCTGGCTGCGGACGCCAGAGGAGAAGCTCGGAGAGCCGAGCTGAGCTGACCCACAGCAGCAGGGCCAGAGGGGTCCGAGGAGCGTCCCACGGAGCTGAGCAGAGCTGAGTCGAGCCGCACAGAAGCACAGTGGGGCTAGGTCCGAAGCTGGGTGCAGTGAGTGAGCAGCTGGGGGGAGTGAGGGGGACCCTGGGCTGGGCCCAGCTGCAGGGAACCAAGCAGCCTTGGAGGCGATGGTGACCCAGACACTGGGGAGAGGGGCCCTGCCCCCTAGAGCCGTGGGCATGGCCAGAGCACCATCCCTGCAGTGCAGCCAGGCAGGGGGCCTGTGACGTGGGAGAGACAGACTGCGAACGTCCCTCACAGCCTGGAGACGCTGGGTGGGGCGTCCCGGGTTAGGGGGCGGCCTTGGGTGTCTGCCTTTAACCTCTCTCCTCTTTTAGTTTGATTGGTTGTTGTTTCAATGGTATTGCTTTGCACTGTGTGCAGTGATCAGTGGGGCAGGGAAGCGCCAGTGCAGAGAGCGCCCCCCGCAGTGGGGACACCCTAGCCCCTGCCCTAAGTGACCACGACAAGGTAGGGCATCAAACCGCCCCGGAATCCTGAGCCCAACCTTGCCGGGGTTACGGGGACCCCACGTGGGAGAGAGGGAGGGGAGCCCTCGAGGTCAGGCTGGCTTCTGGGGAAAGGGCGTGGGGGCGAATGTGAGCCCTCCCCCGGAGCCGGGCGAATAATCCGACGCAGACGCCTTGCTTCACTGTAGAAGGGAGACGGAGCCAGAGAGACGTTTCCTTTACGGTTATGCTAACGGTGCAGGACCGCTCAGTGGGGCACTGGTGGACTGCATCTTGTTAGTTTCTTGAAGTGAGTAAGCTCTTTCCTGAAACTGGTACTACTGAACCTAAAAATAGCTTGATGAATTCTTCGTGTGTGAGCGAAGGATGTGTGTGCAGGGCATAAAAAGACCCACCCTAAACTGCTCTGCCAACAGAAAGGGGAGTGAAGACACCGACTGCCACCCTGACCCTGATGGCCGAAGAATGCCTACAAACCACCCCAAAGCACAGAAGGATCCACCCTGGGAACAGACAAGGTACAGAAAGAAGACACTAGCCATGCTTGCAATTAGCTGGTGATTAACAAGTGTTCTGAACATGGAGGCAGCATGACACAGCAAGGCCCACAGACTTACATGAGAGCCAGCGGCAAGTATAAAAATTGGGGTAAAAACATGGGAACTTTGGGTCTCGTCCTGCAGTTGTCATCTTGGAGCATCAGACTCGCGACCGTGCAATGTCCAGCTGCCTCCTCGTGCCCAGCCAAGGTGGCCAGTGGGCTGGTTCGAGCACCGCATAAAAGGACTGGTTATTATCTCACCAGCTCGCAGCACGTTCTGACTGCACGAACGTGACGGCTTTCTGATATTCTTACGTGTACGATAAACGCAGCCTGTGGCCAGGTCCCCCTGAATACGACCCTTCCCATCTTTTCTTTTACAAGCAGAACGCAAGGACTCAGCTGCTGTCGCGAGCCAGCTCCATCGGGCCAGCGTATGGGCCAGGACAGGTCCCCGCTTACATAAGGAAGGCTCCGCACCGAGCCAGGGCTGGGTCACGGTTTTTGCCATGGACTGAGGGAGGTGCCTGCAGACGGGGCAAGTCCTGCTGTCATCTCACCCCCGCCCCCAGTGACACCCACCCTGGGCAGTGGCCCCCGGCCTTTCACAGAGCCACATAAGCCGGGCAGGTCGCAGGGCTCGAATCCAGCCACCTGGTTCCCTGCTGGCGGGGTACGGATCCGCTTCGCTAGCAGTGCGGGGACAGGAGGTGCCCACGTTCACCCCACGCCCAGCCAGGAAGGAGGAGACACTCGGTGCCCAGCACCATTCCTGCCAGGGACCCCAAGTGACAAGACAAACGCGGCCCCCCACAATCCAGGGCCCTGCAGCCCCAGCCGGCCATTCAGGCCCCAGGCAAAGGTGTGCGCCAAGAGGGATACACTGAGAGACGGCAGGAAGGGGTTGGCTGCCTGTGCCCAGCCCGGCTTCCCCCAGCAGAGGCCAGAGCAGCCGTCTGCCTGCAGGGAGCCGGGATTTAATTGAAGCGAAGGATGTTTGCTCCGAGTCTCGAGCCATCTTGGCATCAGCTAAGTGTCTCGCCTGCGGCACCCCTCCCTCCACTCCAGCCCCCAGCCTAACGGAGAGCCAGGATCAGACGTGTCTAGCTTGACAAGGCTGAGGACGGAGCCCTGGGACTGCACCCCCCCAGCCCCAGCCACCCAGCGAGAGGGCGACGAGTTCGCCGGGGAGCACTTGGGAACGTGTCGCTTGGCCATGCCTCCACCTAGCTGGGTGGGAGCAGTACAGAGAGAGGGACTGAGTGGCTGTCCCGGACAAAGTCACACCCGACTCGAGACAGCTGCCCTGACTGCATCCAGGCCACGTTTCTATCGCAGGCAATGCCGCCTGCTCCCCCGGCAGAGAGGACCCACAATGGCACATGACGGGACCTGGAGAAGGGCCAGCGCTGGCTTCACTCACAGGCACAGCGAGTCCCCATCAGCCAGGGCTTGGGGGGGAGCATGGGGGAGCCAGGACTTCCCAGAGAAGGGCATGATTTGTTCAGAACCTCCTACCCCCAAGACACGCTCCAGCCGCCTGCCCCATGGGCCCGGGGACGCAGCAAGGGGGATTTGGAGAAAGGGACAAATTCTCCAGGAGATGCCGTCCGGCCCAGACACCCACCGAGACACGCCACCCTCGCGACAGAAGACGACGGTAACAGGCCGGTTGGTCCCCAGGGAGCAGGCTCCTCTGTGGTCCTACCCAAAGCTGCCCCCTGCTGAAAACCCCCTTCCGCAGCCCGCAGGTTGCCCAGTTCCCCACCAGGCGCGCCAGCCTGACGCCAGAGCTAACCCTGGCGTGCGGTCACAGGACAGAGTGAGCCCAGGCCGGCTTCGGGGCAGGACTGGTGGGCGCGTCTCATGCCAAGGCCTGAGCTGCAGTGGCTGGCGGGAGGAGGAGGAATGTTGGGACCCTGGGCACAGCAGCTGCCTCCGCGCGGGCACCAGCAGGAAAAGCACGAGCAAAGCAGGGGCAGGCAGGTGCCAGTGGTGGCTGCAACAAGCACAGCTTCTGCCTCACGACCCGAGCTCCAGGAGTGCAAGCAGCGACGAGACGTGCAACCTATCGACTGGCTCCTGGGAGCCAGGCGCATCCCACAATGCGGACGAGAGCGCATTTGAAATCAGGGCCGAGACAGACGGACAAACCCAGCATGTCGTTAACCCACGGAACTCAGAGCTGCAGGAGACCGTCAAGGCCAGGGGACCAGGGGCCCAGTCTCCCATGGCCGCCCAGCCACTCAGCGGGATTCAGAAGAGGGATTAGATTAAAAGATGAATAAACTTTAAGGCCAGAGGGGAGAGTTCAGATCCTCCGTCGGACCAGGGCAGACGCAGCCGTTGCTCCCTCTTGCCCTGTAGCATTGCCCGCTCAGATGAGACACGGACAGGAAGACCCACTTCTATTGATATGGCCCCACTGCCGACTGTCAGGTCACCGGTAAGATTCACTGTGGGCGTTTCAGCTCTCCAGCGGCAGGCTGATAGAGGCCTGGGTCACTTGCAGGTGTGAACGAGTGTCCATGGCAGATCCTCTGTTCCTTGAGGTTGATCTGAGGAGCTGGGTGACTGTGACGGGGGGCGGGATGGCGCTGGCCTGCGATGTGCAGGCCAGACAAGATGATCACGACGGCCCTGCTGACCTTACAGCCTCTGAGCTGGCCCACGGGTCATTCTAGGCCCAGTGGAACCCAGCTGTGCCCCCAGGAGCCAGGGAATGGGTTCAGCAAGCAGCGCCCAGTGCAGAAAACAAGGGACTGTCTGTGCGGTGGGCACCGAAGGGAGATCGCCTGCAGTGCAGCCTGATCCACGGAGCTCAGGGAGCCGGGTTGGGAGCCGGTGCTAGGACGTGTCTCGCGCTAGCGGCCATTTCGAAAAGGCCCCACGAGCACGCTGGGGCAGGCTGAGGGTCAGCGCGTCGACTGCCCCGTACGCAGGTTGCTCCGATGGCGAGCGCTCCCTTTTCCAAGACCACGAGGTGCCGGGGAACGGAGGCTTGGGAAGGGTGCCCGCAGCATGGGAAGCCCCCCCTCCACACACGGTATTAATAGCACACCAGCGATTTCAGCTTAAAATAGGCTGTGAAGGGAGGGGGCGGGCTTTGGACAAAGGCGACCTATTGTACGGACGAGCCGGGGTGACGCAGGCACACTGCGGGGGGGGGCAGATTTAGAAAGACACGCGCGACTCTCCACGCACCCACTCGGGCGCACCCCAGGGATCCTCCTCGCCAGAGGCACCTGCAGATCCTCTCTCAACCCGCCTGCGAGAGACTCTTCCCTGCGGGGGCACGTGGTCAGACGAAGCCAGGCGAGGGTCCCTCCCGCCACAGGGACGCAGGAGCCCAGCAAGAAAAAGGAGGTGAAGCCCATGGAGCTCGGAAGCCACGTCCCCTCCCACGCACAGCCCCCAACTATGCTCTCATCAGAGCCAGCGCCT
>ML675642.1:11883112-11929801 GCA_007922155.1 Mesoclemmys tuberculata
GCTTGGCCAACGGTCCGTGCCCCGCAGCTCCCAGCGTGGCAGCCCAGCGCCGCCGTTTCACAGGCTGCCCTGCTACAGGAAGAAGCAAACAGCAGCTATTTCCTTCCAAAATGTCAGCTGCCTCTCGCAGACCAAACAGCGAGCACCGGGCTCCTGGCAGTTTCCTCCCTGCCGCCGCAGCGAGCGCGCCACAGTGCGCCATGCTCGCTCGGGAACGGCGGCACGAGGGCGCGTGGGGCCAGCAGCAGCACGAGAGTCTCCCTGAGCTGAAGATGGGCCATAAAAGGAGCAGGGCAGCTGCAAGCGCAGGCACGGGTTTTTACGTGGGGCTCTCGGAGTCCAGCCGTTCTTGCTTCTCACCAGGGCGCAGAAGCAAGGGAGGGAATCTGAGCTCGGGCCAGCGCTGGAGGCCATGACAAGAGCTGCGACCCGCTCTGCCCCCAGGGCTGGCCCGTTAGCAGCAGCACCCACTGCTGCCTTGGTTTTATGGGGCCCAGACGGGCCCTAGGCACGTGACAACACCAGCAGAGAGAACCGGACCCTGGCCGAGGAGCCGAGACACTGAAGCCCCACACCCGCTATGGGAGGGCCAGGGGCCAGCAGGGAGAACACACAGCACACCTCCCTTTGCTCAGGAAACGGCTCCCAGGGTGGCTTTGAGGAGGGGACAGCCGAAGCCATTCACCTGCCCTGGGTGGATGTTTCCTGCCATCAGGCCCTGTGTAAATGTCCCTCTCCCAAGCTGCACTCCAGCAGGGATAGGCTGTACTTCCCGGCGCTCCACAGTGCACGCACGGCATGCCCGGCCTCTCCTGCTTCTCGGTGACCGTGTCACAGCCCGCGCTGTGGCTCTTCTTACAAGCAGCACTCAGGGATGGGTGCAGGGTGCAAAGAGGCAGACCCAGCGAGCAGCCCCTGCTGCACATTCGCCTCTATCTGAAATTTGATTTTTTTAAATCATGTATGCACTCATTATTTGGCAACACCCAGCCACTAGCAAGGTGCCAGGAGCCTCTGTGTCGCCCAAGGGACAGCCAGGTTTGAGTCCCTGAGCGGCCTGGAATGTGTTGGAAGCAGGGTGGATAAAAATCAATGTTTGTTTGTTTTTTTAATCAGATTTTTTAAAAAAATTTTTAAATCAATACTAAATTTCTCTCTCCTTTAAAATAAGTTACATTTAAATCTCATCACTAGCTGCTAAACCTACGCATACAGTCTCATAACAATGAGTTAACGGCTCTAGTCTGTCCAATCTAACTACCAGCTCTTGCTTCTTGAACATTCTGGGCTTTCAGTTTCTGTTTCTCAGCAGACTAAAGTCACATGTGCAAAGACAGACAGGGGCTGGATAGGAGTGTTGTTGTTCTGGGCTTATGTGGTGGAGGAGCTGGGCCAAGCAAGGCAGAGGAGTTAGTTAAGACACTGTCTTAAAGGCACGTAGAGAATATTTTCATCGTGTGGTATTATTCACTCAGTGCTGCAAACGTGGCAAAGATGAGAAGATACTTAGGAGAAGAAACAGAAGGATGCTCTTTAATAACATATGGCTGCAGTGCCTGTTTAATTTAGCCAAAGACTTAGTACGTCTTCTCCAGGAATAAAAGAAAATGTTGTTGAAGTCGTAAAATACTTTGAAGAGAGCAGGAGGAACCAAACTCATTCTCCCTCAAGACGTTCGATGGAATTCTGTGGCTGATTGTTTTGAACAATTTATTAAGAACTGGCCTATTCTCATAAAACTTTGGGAAGAAAACGGTGATAAAATAGATGGAAGTATCTCATCCAAAGTATCTAACATTGGATTAAAGAGGAATGTAGAGGATACGCTCAGTATACTGAAGCCTATATCCATGGCCTTAAACAAACTTCAGAGAAATTGTTGCTGCATTGCTGACGCTGTCGAAATTTGGAAGGCACTTCAAGAGACATTGAAGAGAGAAATACCTCACCAGAAAGTTAAACTGCAGGCAATAAAGAAGCGACTAGATCAAGCACTAATGCCACCTTATTTTCTTGCAAACATTCTCGACCCCAGATATAAAGGTAGATGCCTGACTTCTAAAGAAGATGCTGCTGCCATGGCATGGGCATCTTAAAATCACTCCTTAGTTATGCCAGTCATAATAAATGTCAGGGCTGGAGCGGAACCATTTAAACAGTACGTGTTTACCAAAGATATTTTGAACAAAGTCACTCCCTTGAATTGGTGGAAATCATTAGCCAAGCACCTTGAAACAGAGTTCCTTCAGTTGCTAAGCCAACTTTTCACAGCAGCACCTTCCTCTGCAGGCACAAAAAGAATATTTTCATCATTTGGTATGATTCACTCAAAGCTAAGAAATGGACGGGGAGTTGAAAAAGCAGGAAAACTCGTATTTCTGTTTCCGTCTATGACAGTCAGAATGGGGAAGATGAGAGCTAGTTGTAGAAGTTTTAAGGACAGCATACGTTTAGTGTTGTGATGACTTGTCCGTTAGAGTTAATAGAACTTGAAAATTAAAAAAAAGAGTTTAAGGACAACCGTCAGCTGGCAACGCAGGAGACTGCTGCAACTGCAAATGTGAAATATTTATGTAACATTTAAGATTTAGTTTAATAAAATATAAGTGCTATTGTGTTTTGTGTGTGATTTAGGTCTTACCCTTCCTAATGTACTGCTGCTGCATCTGCAGTTTGACACAGGTAATGGGTAATATGGATTATTTCCCAAATTAATAAAAATCAGGTTATCTAAAAAATGACACAAAGTATACCCTCCTAGATGTTGGAACATGCTGTACTGAGTTGTAAATTAACATGTTTTAGTGATCAGATTTGCACCATTGTTTAAGAAATGTGAAGAAGCATCAGTGGGAAACTTGATTTAAATCAATGATTTTCTTGGTGATTTAAATCATGATTTAAATCCATGAGTTAAATCGCCTTGATTTAAATCAATCCAACCTGTTTGGAAGCAGCTCCCGGAGTGAAGGTTGGGGGGGGCTGGCTCACCACCGATGCCTTATGGAGCTCGGCAGGGACCCTTCCTGAGCACAAAGGGGCAGCACCCCTTGGAGATCTGGGAGGTACCCCAGAGTTCTCTGGCCAGGAGACTGCTCACTAAGCAACATGGCCAACCTCAAGCATTCAAAAACCTAGAGGCAGGCCCCAAACAGACCTTGGGTTCCTTTCTTTGCCTTCTGCAACCACAAGGCTAGAAATTTCCTTTCCCTTCGAACAGATTCTCCCATCATCTCAGGATTCTGGAAGCTGGAGCTTTAAGGAAATTGCCAAACACTGCCATGGCCAGGGACAACCAAGGCAGGGAAGCCGGAGATGTGAACGCCTAGCCTCACCTCCACGCTGGCTGCAAGCCATTTGCTTTGGAAACGGCTGTGCAGTTGGGCTGTTTCATGTCTGCCTGTGGTTTCCAGCGTGTTTGTTTCAGGCGGAGCTGGCACCAGCTGTGCTGGAGACAGAGGCTTGTTCTAGGGGTTCAGCGGGTTGACAGGTTTTTGTTCTCTGGCAGACAAACACAGCGTTCGCCCTGCCAGCCTTGCGCTGCAGCTGGTTTGCAAGGACAGCAAACGTTCCCCGGCATGTGGCGCTCTGAGAGCCCACACTGGAAACTCTGCGCCAGGCGAGTGAGGGAAGGGGAACTTCACGGCCTGCTCTGTGTTCAGACAGTATCAGTTGTGGAAATAAAATATTTCCTCTTGACAACGAAGGCGAAGGGCCCAGCTACAGGCAAAGCTGTTGAAAGCCAACTGTCAGGAGCCCGCTGGCTCTGTTTGTGCTCAAGCCTGGGGTGGGAATCACCAGCAGGCGAGGTCTCACTTGGCTGGATAGGTCCCCAAGAGAAACCCACGCTCCTCTCGGTCACTAGCAATCAACGCTTCAGCGCAGCACCGGGAGAAGTGGAGGGTGAGAGAGGCTGGAGGTGGGAAATGTGTGTTCTGATCACTCATAGGTATGAGAGACCCCAGGGACTTTTCACAAGGACTGGGGTGCTGTTAACTCATGTCCTTCCAACTCCCGTTGTCAGTGGTCTCCCTTCCCTGAACCTATCCTTTGACAGCTGGATACAATGCTCTTTGCTTCCTGTCTTGATGCTCTGGCATTGTGCTGCTAAAAAGCTGCTGCACTCTGCCCCCAGGATGGCTGCATTTCAGAGGAGGGCGGTCATTCTCCATACTCTGTGAAGTGCTTGGGAGTCGTTCAGGATGAAAGATGCCATGGAAACACAATAGTTCAGTCTCCAAATCGAACAACACAGTAATCACATATGTGATATGTAACCCACATTCTACTCTGCCACCTGCCACGCAGGGAACAAGCAGTGGACTAGAGATTGACTGGCTGGATTTCAGAGCTCACACTTGTTTTCCCCAATAGTGTAGCAGCTAAAAATACTCAGGAGCAAAGACGCAGCTGAGAGGGGACTGTCTTCCCTGCCTGGAATTTCTGAATAGCCACATATGAATTGAAAGTTCAGAGGCGAGACCCTGAACCAACCTGGACCTTTACATTCTTTGCTGGCACATAAGAAGACTGCTTGAGTACAGACATCTCATGAAAGTCAATCAGGGGTAAGGCAGAATGTGAAATAAAAGTGGCTCAACTGTTCATGATTAATTCCATGTGCGGTTGCTCTTATTCCAAATGAGCTTAATCCACTTCCAAAGTGGAGTTAGTCAGGAATAGCTCTTGACTCCAGAAGCTGGGGCTTTGAGAAAAACACCAAGTATCGCAAGCCGTGTTGGCCATACTTGCAAACAAAACCTGAAGCTGAATAAAAACAGCCATCCGGTGAACGAGAGCGTTTTTGTCAGTGCGTTTCCCACAGATGGCATCTGGACACTTTACAGCTTCATCTGCACCAGCGTTTTCCTACAAACTGCACATCCCTGCAGCTCCACAAGTGGCAGCATGGACGGAGGGCTAATTCATAGTGGCCCGACGCCTTAACCGCCAGGCTGTGCGAACTACTCCACGGGGGAAAATGAGGTAGAGAGAGAGAGGGACGGAGATGTGCCCAGGAGCACGCGGTGAGTTGGGTAGTGGAGCTAAGAACAGAACACAAGAGTCCTGGCTCCCAGCCTGGCACTCAGCCTTTTAGGATGCATGCTTTTCCGTCTGAT
Organism: Mesoclemmys tuberculata; assembly: GCA_007922155.1. NCBI lineage: Eukaryota > Metazoa > Chordata > Testudines > Chelidae > Mesoclemmys > Mesoclemmys tuberculata. Next base: position 11,888,233 of record ML675642.1, read on the forward strand.
CAGGACAGAGGTGCTTTCATTCTGGGGCAGGATTGAAACCTGCTACTCCTAGCCCTAGGCCACCCTCTGGCTGTGTATGTTTTCTAAACTCTCTAAAGGAACACATCAGGGCTCTGCCAATCCATAAAGGCGTTCATTCCCCTGCCGGCAGCCCTCCCTCCTCAGCAAAGGTTTGACGGAGTCTGCCGCGGTGTCATAGTACAAAGGCTTCTGGTCCTTTCACCAGTGCAGCACATTTCCTAGCACAGGCTGCAGCAGCATTCATTACAAGCGACCTGTGCTCGCCGGCACGGCTCTCCTGCCTGTTCTTCGCTCCTTGGCTGGCTCCCAGAGTTCGAAAGACCCTGCACTTCGGCCAGCCACCCTCGCCTGCAGCAGGATGCCCACCCTGGGGCTACGCAGCTGCAGTCTGGACAGAATCAATTCCACGCCAGCCACCAGTGGGGCAGGGCGGGATCTTTCCATTGACAAACTTCCTCTTTTGGGCCACGTGCACAAGTAAACACCCCACCTCCCCGGCTCCGCCCTCGGCCACATTCGTGGCTCATCTCAACCCTCCCTCCCACTTTCCACACCACGCGCCCGCTGCCAGGCTGGCTGATGATAGCCTGCACTGCCTGCGGCAGGAGCCAGCAGCCAGCCCCACCGCACGACAGGCTCAGGCTCCCAAAAGCCACGTCCTTCTCGCACCAGCAGAAGGGACATGGGGTCACGAAGGGCTGGATCCAGGGAGGTGCTGAGCGCCCTGCATGTCCGCAGGAGTCAATGGAGTCGAGGGACTCTGTGCGCCAGGGCTCACCTCCGGGGCATTTGAGAGCTGCAGCACGGAGTGTAACCGAGGGACACAGCCGAGGGGCAGGGGAGACGGGCTGCAACGCCCGCTCCTCTCGCCAGCAACTTCCATCTCCGGCAGGCCCCTGCTTCTGGGCACACTGGGCATGACCCAGTGGAAGGAGCCCACAAGGGCGACCTTCAGCCTCCACAACCAGTTCACACCTCTGCCACGGGAAGCAGGGTGAGTGGCCTGGCCCCTGCATTCAGACTGATCGCAGGAGGCCAGGCCACACAACAACAGCCTCTCTCTTCCCCACTGGAGCCCTGTCCGGGAAAGGAAAACAGGGGCTCGCTGTGGGATCAGCCAGGCTCAATCTGGGTCATTTCAGGGACATCTGTTCACAGCCAGAAAAAGCCGCAACTGGTCGCGCACTCGAGAGCAGTCAACGCCAGGATCGTGGGGGACGGGGAGCACTGACGTGCACCAGCAGAACCCCGAGTGCAGGCCAGGGCTAGACCAGCAGCGGGGCCACCCGGCAGGAGCGAGGAACAGGCAGGGACAGAGAGGCAGGGGAGCAATCCCAGCTAGGTTAGCACTGGGGACGTGTGTGTCAGGGTAGAGGGGGGTCAGCAGATGCGTGGGAGCTTTCAGATTTCCTGCCTGGAGCACACCTGGGTCCGGGACATTTGACCGGTCCCCAGGCACTCATCTTAACTGGCAACAAATTACACACTCGGAAGGCAGAATGCATCCTCTCCAGCAGGGGGCAGCAGGGACGGACGGACGGACGGACGAACACACACACACACACACACTGAACTCAGGCAGCAGGCCCTCGCACACTCAGGGTTGATGGAGGCAGAAGAATGAATCTGACACTTATTTTTAAATGCCCGTCGTGACCAAAACCCCTTGAAACGTGCCAGGGCTGACTGCGTTTGTGCAGCACCTGGCACAGCGGGGCCCGTCAGCCTCAGGAGGCTCCTGCAATACAGATCATCAGGAAAGCCCACCCTGGGAGCGGGGGCCGGCAGTCAGAGTGGGGGCCAAGGCCAGAGCGGGGGTCGGCGGCCAAGAGCTGCAGTGAGGAGCAGGAGGCCAGGAGCGAAGCCAGGGCAGCAGCTACACCTGGGGCTGGGGCCGGAGCAGAGCGGGGCACGGAACTAGGCTGGGTGGCGTTCCCTCCCACTCCCTTGTGGGGGCTGGCCCGAGACCTGCCATGCCCCCCGGGACATTCCTCCTAGGGGGACGCACCCCACAGTTTGGGGACCACTGGTCTAGAGCCTTTGGAATATTAGCCTCACCCAGTGCTTTATCTTGCAAAAAGCAAACAGCTCTCCATCCCGGGAGAGGATTCCATCTTTTAACGATGCTCCAGTCTACGTCAGAGAACAAACTGCGTCCTCCCCTCACCCACCAGGAAACAGCTCTTGAAGATACCTTTTAAAGCAAAGTTTCTAGGCGCAATGGGCTAGAGTAAACCATTGTCTACACACCAGCATTGCAGCGATGGAACTGAATCGGCATGGAATATGGCGCGACCAGCCCCCTTTGTGGATACTCGGGCATTGATTTCAGAATGCCTTGCACTGATTTAGCTTAAGACGATACTCTCTTAAACCAAATTAAGAGTGTCAGAGCAAGGAAAATAAGAGCCAGAATTAGGGTGTTGCACCTGTATCACTAAACCAGTTTGAAATCCACTTCAGTTAAATCCATGCAACTTAGCTGTCCAGACAAGGCCTAAGCCACTTTCGCCAAAGGAAATCCGACCCTGGAAGCCTGCGCTAATACGTAGCCCAGACACTGCAGTCCAGTCCCAGCCAGGAGCATTCTGACATTATAGATAAAACATTTTTACATGTGTGACCAGCTACACAAGACGTTTGCACACGCGTGCATCCGACACATGCCAGCTAGCATGCTGCAAAGAGCCCTGCAGCTCCGCCATTTCTCCAGATCACCCGGTCGCACAACCCTGACAGCACCTTGCACCCAGAGATCTCCAAGCACATCACAAAGGTTAGCGATTCCACCGACGACAACGGGCCAGCGGCACAGACAGAAGCAAAGCCTAGCTCTCCTGACGCCCAGGCCAGCGTCCCTCTAAGAAGTTTCTGTTCTGCATCTGCCCTGTCAATAAAGGCCACAACAGAGGTTTGATGCTCTATTCAGAGGGAACTGTCTGAGCCCATCGCTGCGCAGGATTCCCTGGTTCCAAGCCATCTGTTATAGACGTACTGACTGCGTGGCCAGGATCAAAGCCATCCCTGCATTGGGAAATCAAGAGGCCTGTGCTGCAGATCCACCTCCCAGAGCACCCTCTGCACAAGGGTACACGTCACACTGAACCAAGACTGGCAAGCCACCCGCATGCTCAAAAGACCAGCACCTAAGTTTGCCCATTAATGTATTTTGCTCCAGTCCATCAGTCAGTGGGCAGGTCAGACCTCCCTCTCCCCCCTATGAAGGTCTGAAGTGACAATACCACGCGCTCCATGCCCTCAGAGGAGCGACAGCTTGCTATGGAGCCCATCAGCCAGCCAGGGCAGTAAGGCCGCCCACATGCTGCCCCTGAACCTCCATGGTCCCCAAACCATGGCTTTTTGGCTCTCCCCCACTGGCATGGTGACAGCAGCTCTGCCAATGAGCAAAGACTTTGGACTTTCCAGAGCCTCCCAAGGGGAAACCCAGACCAATCGGGCCTCTTTCAAGTGTGGATTCGTGGTCAACGTGTGTCCCATTAAGAGAAATGTACTGGCTCCCAGTGCCACACGGCAGCAGCAGCCACGGCTCTCCAGGACCGGGCGCTAGGCGACCTGGGCAAGCCAGGCTCTGGCATGGAAGTGCCAAGCTCTTGAGAAGCAACAGAGCAGCCCAGAGAAATGAAGCCAGGGCTAGGGAACCTGGGAAAAGGCCGTGTACAAAGAGACGGAGTCCAGCTCCACTGTGATTTCTTTCCGCTCACTGCTCTCCTGGCCCTGAGCGCACTGCAGGAGACTTCTACCTCATTCCGCGGGAGCCCCCAACTCTGCGCATGGCAGGAAGCTCCCTGTGAAAGGACCCCTGTGAAAGGGGTCGTGCGATCAGGCAGGGGAGGGAAAGAGTCAAGGAGTCAGTATCTCCTCAAGGCAGAGGCAGAGGGGAGGCGTTTCGGATTTTACGGGAGCCACTCGGGAACTGGAATGTCTATTCCAAGGGAGCTGTGGAAAAGTTTGACCTGGAACAAAGGGTTGCCAGCCTGAAAGGACCGAGAACCTCTGGTTCTTGCAGCAGTCCAGGTAGCTGCAGCTTTGGGACCGGCCATGGAAGGTCAACTGCACCTGGGAAGACTGCCTGACTTATCAATCAAAGGAGAGAGAAACTAGAAGCCAAAGACCAAGCTTTACCCAGGTCTCCAGCATGGTTCAGCCCAAGCACAGTCGTTCCTGCAGCTCCATAAAGGGATGGGGACGCTGGCCATGAAATTGGGGTGCTCGCTACAGTGGTTCGGAGGGTGTGAATCTCTTCAGACTAGCTCCACTGCAGCTAGGCAGAGGTGACAGCAACGTCCCAAGAGCTCAGGGTTACGCCAAGGTCCTGACCAAACCACACAGCAAGTGAAGTTGAGAGGAAGGAGTCACAAGGCCCATTAAACGGGAGAAGGGGGGCGGGTTAGGGTGAACCGAGGACCGAGAACGAAGGAAGCTCAGTGGAAATGGAAAAATCAAAGGGTCCCTGGAAAGCTGACGGGAAATAAACAGAGCGTTTCTGCACGCACCAAGCAAACTTGCTGAACTGCCGGCTGCTGACTAAGATGTGAATAACAAAACCCCCTGGAGAGCAGATCAGGGAAAGGGCCCTTTAAAAAAAGGGAGGCTAAAGTTAGAAATATGACTAAGAGAGCAGCTCTGAAAATCCCCGAGGAAAGCACTGGTGTAATGAGCGGGCCAGCACGTGGTGGGCTGGAGGAAGGGGACTCACTTGTGGCCACTTGCTCATTCCGCACGGAAGGGAGATGGGCAGCTTTGGGACGGGCCCTGGAGAGGCAGGAAAAGGGGAGTTTGCTCCCACGCTGGGACAATTTTGAGAAGCTGGGGAAATTCTGGTATTCGCTACGTGACAATCTCCCCACCGCCCGTGTGCTACCAGCAACACATAAAGCTCCTGCTCTCGCTTACCCTGGGGACTCCTGGAAAACAGGGACTGGTGCCATGGACACAACACAAGAAGGGCCTGGGAATGCCAGGGCACTGCAGCCCCTTACATGAGCAGCGACATCTGCCCTGGGAAAGTGCGTGCTCCCATTATAAGTGTTTATAATCGGCCCGGGTGTCTAATGGGCTCAGAAAGGGCAGAGTGGAGCGCACCAGGCTGCAGGAGCCAGGCCCACCACACGTGTCACATGCGAGAAACGCCACGGCTGCATTTTAGAAAAACAACAACAAATGGGAGAGACTCGAGAGCCTTTTACACCACCTCTCAGTCTGTGCAAGGGGCTGGGATACCCAACAGGCAAGAATCCTGTCCCCCTGCCACACTTAACAGGCAGCGTTTGTGCCTGGGGAATAGAAAGACAGACAGGAATGTGTACACACCACACAGCGTTCACATCAGCAATGGAGCACTGACTACCCGGGGAGCGAGAAACCCACCGTGTCTAATAAAACACTAGCAATCCCCCAGCCCAGCCCTCCAGATCACAGACGGAAGCACGCCACCAACCCCAGCGTACATGTCACGCAGCACAGAGCCAGAGAGAGAGCAGAGACCGCAAAACTTACCAATAACTGTTCCAATAAAGAACAAGCTGTGACCATGTTATGGCTGGACTATAACATTCCAGTGCAAGAAGCTGCTAGGGCTGGGAATCCAGCCTGCAGTGAGAAGGTAAAACATGGATCCCGGACTCGGCCGAATGTGAGCGTCTGCAGGAGGGGAAATGCGCACCAAAGACGGTAGTTTGTTTTGCAAGCAACAAGCACTCTTGTCCCCTCTCTGGTACAGCTAGATGGGCGGATTCTGCGTTATCAGCCGCTCAGCTCACCCCTATCAACCAGGAAGCTGTGTTCACAGACGTGCCTCCCCCTGACGTTTCCCAACACTGCACGGAGAAGCAGTTGAACCTTCTATCAACAGGCAGATGTTGCAAGGCTAAAACCATCCCTGCACCCAGCACGTCCATTTCAGACAGGCGGCGCACACACAGGCCCTTCCACCACATCAGCTGCTCCCGGGCAAAGGCCCCCCTCCCATGCTGCAGGAACAAAGCCAGTGGGCTTGTAAATATGCTCCTCACCACAGGAAAGGCAGGGCACCAAAACTATACAACTGCCGAGGCTGCTTTAGTGCAGCTACAGACCCAGAGCCTGGCTCCCCAGGAGCCAGCTAACTCTATTGGCTCAACAGAGCGTTAAGGTACCAGAGACAGAGCTGGGGCAGGCAGAAGGGCAGTACCAGGAAAGCCCCCGGTAAGTGCCCATCCACAGGCCAGGCTGACATTTACCAGCGCCACCACCTCCAGTTGAGCTGGGCACAAACACACTGCATTTCCACAGCCCCGGAGATCTCAAAGCATGTTAGACCCTACAGCTGCCGGGGTGCTCCCAGAAGCCAGGTGCCACACGAAACATTGTGACATGCATGCGCCCCAAGGCACCGTGCTGGGCGGGCGTGTTAAAAGCAAACGCAGACACGCAGCTGCACCAAGCAGTGATGGCCTTTAGGATGCAAGGCCCGGAGAATGTAATGAGAAGGAAGCCAATGGGGGTCCTAGGGAAGGCACCCTGAGCCCCTATAGAATTTAGCAGAGAATGAGATCACTTCTATAGGGTTCTCTCACCCATGCTATAATAGGCTTGGAAGGGTTAGATTTGTACTGAGAAGTGTTGGTAAAACATCGATTTCAGGGAACACACAAAAACACTGCCGTCCTTAATACTCCAAACCCACACGGGCAAAATAAGCAAAATTGGAGCCTGTCCTTAACTAATTATTGACGCACACCCCCATAACTTCCTGCAGCTGGGAACATTTCCATCGATACAAATTGAAAAAAAAATGCTTAAAAAATCAGCATTGATGTTATACGTCGAAATGACAAAAAAAATCAAAGTCAACTTCTGCCAAGCTGAGCTATGACATTCTATAGCAGAGCGAGAACGTAACAGCGAGTTCTACAGCATAGTCCAACACAGCTTATAGGACTTGCCCGCCTGCTGGCACACATACACCTTTCCTTAGAGATGTAAGCATTGTTTTATTATATTAGAGTCATAGATTCAGATTAACGTATTATAGCCGTAATGTAAGGTACCTTACAGGCCACATCCTGTAGGAAAGCTACGTTAGTGTACGTATGTTCGGGACCTTCGTCCCAGGTAAGTAATGATGAGTCAAAGACGTATATGGTTATAACCTTTACCCTAGATAGGTCAGTAGGCATCAAGACGGGGGGGGCCTGCCTCAGTTTATGCCCCAAGTAAATTTCACAGATACACCACAGAACCACAGAAAGGGCCAGGAGTAACAAAGGGGAGATGAGGGAACCATCTGGAAGGGATGGGGATATGTCATTAATACACATGAACCTGCTAGCCTGTAGAATAAGCGGACCCTAATAATTTGGGGATGAAGACGCCAACTTTGGACTTCGAAGGAGGACCCGTATTGTTCAGGGCATAAAAAGGGACAAACCATGTTACTCGGACATGATCACCAGCTACTCCTTCTTCAAGCTTCTTCTTAATTAGTGTTTGTTAGAATCTTTTGTCCTTAGTTGATACGTAGCATTATTTGTAGCCTCAGCCTTAGCCTTGCAGCTCTTGAGCGTTGCCAGCTCTCCACCCCTCCACTCAAGAGTCGAGGAACCGGACATCTCTCTCACCAAGTCATCAGGGACAGGTGTGAGTATGTTAACCCAAAGCACACCGTAGAAATAGATACATCACGTGTGTCTTTAGAATCAGACTGCAGTCCTATCCATTCTCCATTTGATTATTTATTTCCGTTGAGTCAGTCATTTGTCTATCACTTGATGTTATGTTAATAAAAGCGTATACACTGATGCAGATTTGGCTATCAGTGTGAGCATTCCTCTCGTGCACCCCGGGGGTCCCTGTAAAAACTCTTCTGGAGCCTGATTCCAGGACTAGAACCTCATTATCTTCTGATCAGATCAATCGGTGAGCCTAGAACCCCATTCAAATGACCAAACACCCAGAAACCAGGCAACACGAGGAAAACCTGGCTGTCGGTTGAACTCTGTTGGGACAATCTACCACCTGGAACGCTTCTGAGGCACTCTCAAGTGCAAGACACACTTACAGTAATTCCTGCTCAGCTAGAAAGTCATTTCCGAGCCAGGCGTGCTTCTCCCCTGTACTCTGCGGTGCACAGCCACCAACTGCTTGCCTCACACCTCTGCACTGGCAAGCACATAATCTCAGGGAGTTTGCATAATCTAGACAGAGTCGGGAAATCCCATGAGCAGAGACATCACAGCTTATCTGGGGTCAACGCTACCCCAGCTGTCAGCAAGGAGGCAGCTCCATTGAGATGTGACAGTGAATCCAGGGCCGAGCACCCCGACTGCTCATGGACTCCAGCCATAGAGCAGCGGAGCAAACGTTCCTCAAAGTGCGGCTCTCACAAGTACCATGCGCTTCTTGCTGCCCTGCCCTCTCCTAGGGGGTCTGTCTTTCGCATTGGAAGGGGAGAGGCTCTACCATCCCTCTTCATGAGAAAACTGGGGGCATCAGCTTTCCCGCAGGTGGCAAAGCTGCTCCTGAAGGGATCCCGGTAAACCGCAGCTGAAGCCACAGAGCATCTGCTGGTCTCGGACACTAGCGTCAGAATAGTAGGGCTCCTGGATTCCCTGGCTGGACGCCAAGCCCAGGCGTGGTGCGCAAGCTGGTTTAAGGTCCCTGCCACTGAGTGGTTTTAAGGAGGCGCCCCTGGGGGCCTGAGGAGAGGGCTGTTGCTGTACAAGCGCTAACAAGAGACAGTTCTACTTGTACATTATGGCCACACAAACTCTGTTAGCTCCCCTTGCACCTGGCACATGGCACCTGCTTCCACATCACCTCTGACTACAGCCCACGCTGTTCCCCGTCCTCACCTATTGTGAGCGTTTGAGCCCCTCCTCCGAGGAAAGAAGTGTCCAAAACAACAGGCTGCGCTCTCCTGGCTCTATCCTTCCACACCCACTGCTCCTCACAGGTCACAATGCCAGGTGAAATCTGAAACAAGACACACGCATCATCGAGCCAGACCAATATTCAGATATGGAAGGCGGACGAGGGGTCCGCCCTCTTCTCAATAACTCCGTGAAAAGGGAAATGAAACCATGCCAGGCAGATACACTGCATCCAAGTTACAGCATCAGACTAAATCAGCTGCTAGCCGCTCCTGGTCCTGGCCTTGTTGGGGAAGCCCATCAGGAGTGAGCCCCAGACACACGCAGCAACCCCAGGCCACACAATGTCTGCTTTCCCCAGGATCTCAGGGACAGCTGCTCGGCACCCACAGTCAGAGGCACGTTTTCCAAAGTGCTCTGAAGCTGGTGTGCTGAGCACCTTTGACAATCTTGGCCTAAAGCAGCTAAGCCGCCCTGTACCGGGAGAGCAGCTCAAAGTGCTGCTGGAAGCTAAGACTCTTCCCACTTTTCCAGGGATACTGCCCAGATTTGTAAATACATAAAAACCCCTAAGGCAAAGGCATTAAGAAAAGCTTAGCTTAGTAACAGAATATTAGATGGCTGACTCCCCGCCACGCCAGCTGCCTGCTTCTCCTCGCATCTGCCGGCTGTGGATGGGGACGTTAGACGGGCCAGTCTCCCGTTATAATTCTCATGCCCCAACCTCAAGCTGTTGGGGTCAGAGTGGAGATCTACAGGGTTTAGTACAACACTGGCTGTCTTCACTCAGCTTTCCAGTTCCAGAAGGAAGGGTTTGTATGTTGGGCTTTACAAAAACAAACCAAAAAAGGTCTCAGAAACGTTGACTCCAAGCTATACAGAGCAGCTTCTCTTTACCAATCTGCTCTGCTAACGCACCCAGCTTTGTCAGCCAGGCTCCCCCAGCCATTGCCATGCGGCTGCCAGGCAACCATGAACCTCCGTGAGCTGATGCAGGGCCCCTGAACTGTCCACATTTCAAGACATACCTCGGCCCTGTTGCTGACCGTGACTCTTGCTGGATCTGCTGCCTGCCATTATCCCTCTTCTACTGACCTTTGTCGTTACATTTTGAGCTCCTTGGAGCAGAGACTGTCCCTCAGCGTTTGGAAAGGTGCCAGCATGCAGTAAGTGCTACTGCAAAAAGTCACAACAGCACAACTTGGTGGCCTTTGGCTCTGCTTTGTAACTGACCTAGGGAGTGTTCCCAGACCCTGAGCTTAACTCCCAAGACGCCACACACAGCACAAGCCAAGGCAGTGTCTAAACCCGTAAGGACAGTGCATCCTCCGCAGCAGGCGCAGACGCAAGCAGCCTGGAGTTGAAGCGCGTTGCTACCCACAAGGCCTCGAGCAGCCCCCGCTGTGCGGCCAGGCAGTGCCCTGAATGAAATAAGATCCGCCAGATTCCTGCGTGCTGTAAACATATTACATAACACGCAACATGGGTCAGAGCCCCGTTAGGGGCAGCCAGCGTGGTGCTGCACGACTGCGCTGCACTGCCCAGAGCTCGGCACGGTTCTGGCTCTGCGGCTAAGTGACAGCCCAGCCTCGGAGGGGACCAGAGTCTAGATTCAGCCTGCCCAATCCTGAGAGCTGCCAGACAATGACCCAACCAGGCGATCACAGGCCCTGCAGACCAGCCCTCGGTTACCAGCCCTGCTGCTAACTCCCCCGGGCTTCCAAGCTGTCCATCTAGTGCACAGGGCAGAAAGCAAGCCCCAAGAATCCCCAAATTCTAACCCCCGGTTTCCCGATAATTCCCTGCGTGCTCTTGGGCAAGGTACTGAACGCTCCCCAGGCCTCTTCTCCCTTGTCAGTGACACAGGGATCGCCATGGAGCCAGTGGCGGCTTGCGTAGCTCTGCCTTTGTCTACACTGGGACTTCCACCACAGGTGGATTTGCACCATTGCCAACACAGTTCGCACATTGCTGCCTACCTCAGTCTGAAACTGGAGCAAGCTGGAATAAACTGCCCTGGTGCAAGTCACATTGCACTGGTGTAACGCCAGTCTGCACAAGGGATTTGCACTACTGCAGCTGCAACAGGGAGTGTACAAGGCCTAGTTTGTGTTTGCACAACATTGGGAGGGTGTACAGTGCCACACAAGGATCAGCTCTTCCTTCCACAGCCAGGAGCCATTTACAAACCATGCCCGCTCCTAAGCAGTGCCGCTCGATCCACTGTTAATGCATATGAAACAAAATGTTCATGTTTAAAAGAGAGCGGAGAAGACAATAAAAGCTACCAAGAGTCTCTTCGTGTCATTAAAAAAATGAAAATTACCCTTTCTTCAGTTCTTTGGATTTCAGCTTTTCACTAGTCCTCAGCTCAGTTCCCAGGATGACACACGAGACCAGGAAACTCTAGACACCCACGTAGGAAGGGACACAGATGCGGGGAATACCCAGGCATCATTTTTGCCCTGCGTTTGTACAGTGCCTAGCACAATGGGTGCTGGTCCGTGAGCAGGTCTCCTGGGCACTGCGATAACGCAAATAATAAATAAAAATCGTGATAATAAAGGCGATGCCAACATTCATGGGGGGGATGGGAGGGACGGTTGAAGTGCGGAGGAGAAATCCGCTTTCTCACATCAAAGCAAGGCAGCAGGCTGAACTCTTACCTCCACGGACCAGCCCAGCCAGACAATCCTAAGTGGCCTGTACATGCTGTGGGACGAGCCAGAAGTCCAACATTTCAGACGAATGTCCTGCTATTCCAAGCATGCTCTGGAGGTTAGCTCAGGATGGACACGGGGTGATGGCCACACAAGACCTGTCTTTCATGCCCCAGAGGGTTTACACAAGAGAAGAGCAGACATTATGCTGGCCCTTCGAGACAGGATGTGAATTTTACTGAGATAGACAGAGATTCCATGCAACCAGCTTGAGAAATGAATTACATTTCTCTCTCTCTGCTCCAGCCACACAGACACACTGCCAGCAGTAAGGCCCTGGTGCTGACACAGCAAAAACGACCCATGGCCTGCGCTCAGGGGCGTTGTTTTTTTAATGTGGGGTTTTGTGACACAGTTTCACAATTACCAAAATATTTACAAAAACGTTACCTCTCTGGGTCGGCTTTAACACTTCCTCCCCACCCCATCCTGGCTGATGTCAAGCAGGTGTTTGAAGAAATCCCTTCTTCAAATGGCAGGGACAAAAGATAACTATACAACCAAGACGCTGCTTTCCCTTCGGTTTCTGGGCAGTGCAGTCGGGGGGGCTGTGCATGTCAGAAGTGCACAGTTAGGCCCCGGACCCTATAACTGACCCCACAGCCGGACCTGAGCAGGCAGACCCCTGCAGCCACACATAGTCCGACTGAATTCTGCAGGACTCCCTCCGTACAGGTCTAGAACAGGACCAAGGCTTTGACAACGCAAAATGTTCCATTTATTTTAGATGTTCAAATTCTCCTCCATGGCTGGCATTTCCTTTGCTCCGGTCACGCACCCAGTGACAGAAGGATCGTGCTCCGACCCTTGCGCCAGGAACACTATTATCTTCCATCCACGAGGCAGGACTGGGGGGATTCCTTCAAGGATTTAGGAGGGGAGAGGGAAGCAGGATGGAAACGTCCTCAACTAGCCCAAGGAGTCTGGAGGCGGCCGCATTGTGGGTTCACCACGGGACCCCAAGAACTGGAAAACCAAAGCAACCCATCTGCATTCAGGGCCTCAGGTGTGGGTGGGGAGGAGCCAGCCACGGGTGAGAGGGGCATGGGGGCCCCGCCATCCCCTGGCACAGCGCCCGCCAGTGTCGCTGATAGGGACCCCGCGCACTGAGGGGCTGGGGGGCTTCGGCGCCTCTGCTTCCCCACAGCCACTTGGCACCACCCGGACCACGGCTGCCTGTCTGGGCCTATCAATGGCTGTCTGTCTGGGTCAGCCGGTCAGTGACTGTCAAGGCTGTCAGTCTGTCTGTCTGTGTCTGGCTGTCTGTGTCTGGCTGTGTTTGCCTGTCAATGGCTGTCTGTCTGGGTCAGCCGGTCAGTGACTGTCAAGGCTGTCTGTCTGTCTGTCTGTCTGTGTTTGTCTGTCAATGGCTGTCTGTCTGTCTGTCCGTCTGTGTTTGCCTGTCAATGGCTGTCTGTCTGTCTGTCTGTGTTTGTCTGTCAATGGCTGTCTGTCTGTCTGTCTGTGCCAGCCGGTCCCGGTCCCCGCCCGCCGGGCCCAGCCAGGCCGCGGCTCCCGCCGCCCTTGTGTCCCTGCCGCCCGCGGGCCCCGCGTGTGCCCGGCCCGGCCCAGCCGCAGGGGGCGGCGGCGGCTCCCGCGGAGCAGACCCAGACCCAGACCCAGACCCAGACCCACCTCCGGCCGCGCCGGGCGGCTCCGGCTTCGCTCCGCGGCGGCTGCTCCCGACTCGGCTCCGGGCCCGGCTCTGCCCCCTGCGGCCGCCGCCTGCCCCGCCCCGGACCCGGCACCGCCCCCTGGGCCGGGTCACCCGGCACCGCCCCTTGGACCGGGTCACCCGGCACCGCCCCCCCCCCCCGGACCGGCACCGCCCCCTGGGCCGGGTCACCCGGCACCGCCCCGCCCCCCCCGGACCCGGCACCGCCCCCCTGAACCGGGTCACCCGGCACCGCCCCGGCACAGCAATAGCGGGCCTGGCAGAGCGAGCAGCGGTGGGGCTTGGGCCCATCTCCCCCCTCGGTGGGGCAGGGATCAAAAGAGGGCAGGCGCCTCCCCGAGCCGGTCCGCCCAGCAGAGCTAAGGGGGCTCCCAAGACCCCTGGCTGGTTCCTCCCGGGAAACCTCTAGCAAAACAAGGGGTCCATCGCCCTCTTCTGCCGAAGGCTTAAAAACGAAGCGGGTAAAATCTCCTGGCCTCTCAGCCCCTCTCTGTGCAGCGCAAACACAGGTCAGGGCTCGGCCACATCTTCCCTGGCGGGTCCCCTGGACCCCTCTTTCTCCTTGTGCTCAGCAAGAGCCCCAAATAATCAGGCCTACAAGTACCAACCTAGCGAGAGGTTGGGGCCCAGCTCCCATCGGCCGTGCTCCCAGCCTCCATCGCCCCCACTAGTTACATTGGCAAGCGAGCACCAGGGTGCATTCTCCCACGCTGCCCCCCACCCTAGCACCTTCTAAACCCCCACAAAGCGAGCGAGCTGTTCTACCGCCCCCTTCTCAAAACCCTCCTTTTCTGGGGCACTGACAAACAACATCAAGGCTGCGGCTGCCGGTGTCCACATCCTACAGCTGGCCAACGTTTCTTTGTATTCCTCCCGACTGTCGGTCTGTCCTCTCGTCTTAAACTGTCTGGGGCAGGGAGCCCCTTTTGGGTCTGTGTTTGTACAGCACCTGGCAGAGTGGGGTCCAGACCCACGGCTAGGACTCGTAGATGCTACTGTAAGAGATAACAAAGAAGCAGCCAGTTTCCAGAAGAACTGCCGACGTTACAGTGTGCTCCAGCCAGCCAATCATGAGAGAAACATGCTTCCTGTATAGAGGTTTCTTTTGGATGCAACACTAGTTCCACCTAACTGGGAAGGAGAGGGAAATCACTGCTAGGTGAGTGCAGTATGGGTGAGATCACCCAAAATCCTGGTGGTTTTCTCGCTTCCTTAGTTCTGTTTAATCAGCTAAGGGCCTGGAAATGCTGCTTTTAGTTTGTTTGGGGGGGTTCACATTTTATCATGCTATATTCAGAGTTCAGCTGGATCTTTCCCATCAGATCTCCTGGCGCCTTGTCACATCAGCCAGGCGCCTTGTGGAAGGTGTCCAATGGGGACTTAATTGCACAGGAACCCTGGATGCTACGTCCACTCTACAAGACAAGAACAAGGAAATTAAACAGGCAACCATTTAAAACTGCTGATGGCAACATCTGATTAATCAGTGGAGCTCCCTGCTGCAGGATGCAACTGAAGATTCAACTAGGTTAGAGACACATGAATAAGGGGCGCGTCCCCCCTTGCAGTAGTTAAGGTACTGATTAGGAACATAGGAATTACCGGAGCGGAGTGGTCCAGTATCCCATCTCCAGCAGCAGATACTTCCCAGAGAGTGACCGAGCTCCCTAGCCAGCAGTGTGCCCTGACACAGTTTCAGCTTGCTCTCTAGTAGTTAGAGAAAGATGTGAGCCCTGTGCACCACGTTTAATTCCCCTGCTCCTCACACTCCAGGGCATGACTGCCTGAAGGAGACCAGGGCAAAGCAGGGGCTGGCCTCACGGCTGGCTGCGTTACGGAGCGCACGGGCTGCTCCATTCTCACCGTTGTAGCAGGGAGTTGGTGATTTCGTGCCCATGCGCAGAGAGTTACCCTTGTTCGGCCGGGGTGTCCCGAAGGCGGGTCACTGCAACTCCAGTAAGCCTGAGTCACTCTCCGTGGCACGGTTTCCCAGCAGTGGGCCCAGAGCTTCCTGTTATGTAAAGTGGGGGTGGGGGGCAGTGGGGGCAGAGGCCGGGAGGTTTGTTGCTCCTGAAGATGGAAAGGAAAGAGGCCAGCAATATTTCTGGCTCTTCTCACTCCCCTGGGCTTCCAATTCCTTCCTGGGCCACTAACTGCTTTGTGCAGCCACTGCTGCACCCATGGAAATCTGGTGCTTCTTCGCAGCGGGGACCCCCCCTCACCAGGCTTGCCACTCAGCTGGGGGCAGGGGCTGGGGAGCAGCTACTAACCCCTGTCCCTAGGCACCCCAGAGAGAGACCCAATGGGCAGGCTGTCTGTGCCCGATGCTGCCTCTGCTGACCTCCTGCGGGTTTTGCCTTCCTGCGTCGGTCGCTGAGGGAGACAGGGTAATGGCCCAGAGGCTGCATCGGCCTGGCGGGTCCTGGATTCCTGTGGCCCAGGCCTGCTGTTGCAGGAAGCAATACTCAGCATGTTTGCTTCTGCTTCAGCGCTCTCGTTGGCCACATGGGATTTGCTGGGCTTTCGCTTTCGTTAGCAGCCAGGGCTACACCAGCCTGGGAACTCTTCTGAACAGAACTTTCCCAGGGCCATCTGCGGAGAGGGGAGACCCCCCACGGCCCCGGGGACAGATTTCTGCATCACAAACAGCCCCACTGAAGCCACAGAGACCACCTGGGAGGTGAAATGCTGTGCACAAGAAGCGATCTGGCCCCTGCTCGCTTAGCAGGCTGGGGAATAGCCAATGTCTAAAGCACACTCAGATCCCCGCCACGCCTGCTCCCAGGGGGCCTTTGACCTATAGCCCGGGGCTGCCCTTTCAGACAGCGGAGCTATTCCACCAGGGCCTGTGTGAATGCAGCCTCCTCCCCTCTTGCTGCCAGGGGTCCTCAAACAGTCCTTGTCCTCTCGGTGGTGGGGTCCCGGCCCACCACCTCCAGGTGCCACTGCTCAGGCAAAAGGCAGCCCATAACCTTCTCTACCAGAGCCTCCAGCCCCTGCCTCCAATTGCCTCCACGCCATCCTCCAACATTCACTTCAGGGTCCCCTTAGGCTACTTCCTGGGCGAGCCTGACTCCAGCCCAGGCTGCAGGCGCCCCATGGCTCTTGCCTAGTCACTGCCTCCAGGTCTCTCCCGACACAGAAAAGCCCTTGCTCTGGGGTCTATGACGCCAATGGTCCTCGACTACAAGCCCTAGAATTTCCTTGGGCTGGGAGCAGACCAGGCCAAGGTTTGAGCTGGGAACCTCTCAACTCCCCATTCCGCCTGCAACTGTCACAGGGCCTGGGGAGCTGTTTAACAATCCCTCCATGGCACCTGAAGGGTGAGTCGTCAGGGAGTAAAAAAGGAGTGGGGCGGAGGGAACAGCCACAGACCCAGTGGTGGGGAAGCAGTGCTCACCACTCAGACTTTGCTTCCCAGCGCTGGACACACATTAGTGACTGGATCCCCCAGACAGCCTGGGGAGGTGGGCAAACAGCCATGTCCTCATTCTGCAGCTGGGGGAAACTGAGGCACGGACAAAGGCTCACCCAAGACCACGCAGCCAGTCAAGTGGCAGAGACAGGAACAGAATCCAGAAGTCCGGCTGCCAGTCCCTTGCTGTACGCACTAGACCCCAGTCCTTCGCAGGACCCAGGTTCCCAGCTCCAGCGCTTACTCGTCCCTGTCCACACCACGTGGTCTCCGAAATAGGGGAAGGCCAGGCCAAAGGCAAAGCAGCAACAGAACAAGAAAGCCATCCAGCCGGCAGCCTGGGAATGTAGCGCACGCCTGGTGTGCCACTTTCAGGGCTACCCGAGGGGCACAGGGTAATCGCTGCCGCCTGCTTATAGGGAGCCTTGTCTGGGCCCGCCAGGGAAAATGCCCCAAAACACCAGCTGCTGGCAACACGAGTGGCCCACTGAGGACTCCACAAGCCCTGCTTTTTCCCTTTGCAGGCTGGCAGTTTGCACCCCCAGCCCATTGGCTCCCTAAGCGAATCCTTGGGGCACAGCGGAGAGAACCCGGGGCTAAATCTAGGAAGATCATTAGCCCCAAAGTCGGCTCTGTCCACGGGGCACAGACAAGTCCCTCCAACCTGTCTGTGCACCCCACTTGGTTACAGTGACTAGCCCCTTGACCTCTGGACACCCACCGTGCTCACAGATCTGCTGCGTCCATGGAGCCGAGCTCCCCGTTCAGTAGCTGCCCCTCAGTTCAGCGCTCTCCGTTGCACCAAAGGTCTATCTATGCTGCAAAGACAAGCCCACAGCACCACGTCTCAGAGCCCAGCTCAACTGGCTCAGGCTTGCAGGGTTCACGGTCCCTGCACTGCAGGGCTAAAAAGAGCCACATAGACATTCAGGCTTGGCTGGAGCCGGGCTCTAAAATGAGTCCGAACGTCTACACTGCTGTTTTTAGCCCCGCAGAGCACGTGCCGTGAGCTCCAGTCAGTTGATCTGGGCTCTGAAACGTGGCGCTGGCTGTGGGGCTTTGGGGCCATGTAGATGGACCCTTAGCTGTGTCTATAGTGAAATCAAATTGAAGTTTATTTGCCAAAGCTTAAGATAAAAAGATTCAAACAGAAGTTTGAGGATTGGAAACACAGTTACAAATGCAAGCGAAATATACAGCACAATCCAGCGCCTGTGTGATGCCCACGTTCCTTTCCCGTCTCACCCACAGCTTCCTCTGCCCAGCCCCGGTCCGTTCCAGAGTGTTGGGGTTCCCTTTTGTGAGCCCCTTGGCCAGGCAGAGAGTAGGCTCCATTGAGGGTACCCCCTTGTGCCCTTCTCCTGTCTACAGTCACAGACCTTGGGTCTCCTTTCGCAACCGGTGTTTTGCTACCTTCGGTGGCCCCACTGCCTCACCAGTCAGGGTCTTTTCCTTGGGCTGTGCTGTGCCCTGGGAAGGCCCAGGCCGCACCTCGTCTAGACTCAGCAGGGGGTGGGGCTGTCCCAAAGGAGGCCCCTTGTCCGCCTGGCAGGGTCAGCTCTGAGAACTTCCCCGCCCCACTTTGTCCCAGGGGCTTGCTGGGGAAACACGCCTGCCCCAGCACGTCTAGGCAAGTCCCTGGGTACGCACTGGTTCTGGCGTCCCGCAGCTCTATTCACTGCGACCTGACCTTATGGCAACATCTTTTCCCATCCCACAGGATCCCACCCCAGCTCACTGGCTTCAGAAAGGTGCTGTGGACTCCCCTTCCAGCCCTCTCCCTGCAGCAGATGAGCAGACAGGGCCCCTGCTGGCAGAGAGAGCATGACTGATTTCTGCGTGGGACCAGCCAGCTGCACTGCCCTCCCTCTGCCCCAACATGCTGGGAACACAAGGCGCGACTGCACCCCTCGTAGCCACTCCAATGCCACCTTTGTCCTTTCCACCCTGCACCTGGGCATTGGACTTTGTCTTGCAGAGGCTAATCCAGGATCTCTGGCCCCTTCTGCACCCTTAGCCGGCTCGGGGCTGGCACTCAGCGCCAGTGAGGACACAGCAGCTCTGCTTTTAACATGAGTCAAAGCCCCTTAGGCACCCGGGATGGAGCTGGAGCGGCAGAGCTGATTGAAAGCCGAGTTGCTGTGCCCTCGCTGCCATTTGAACCTGGGTTAGCTAACCCCGGGTTAGGAACACACCTGGTTTTTGCAGTGTAAACGCACCCTGAGTCACACACTTGTTCCCGAGACTCTCTAATGGGGGCAAGGCTGACAGATCAGGTGGAGCTGGTCCCGAGACAGAGACCTGGCTTTGACTGCCAGCCCTGATCCTGTGCACCCCAGTACGGCAACGGTACTTCAGGGAGAAGCTGCTTTTTGTTACCCAGCCCGCGAGGAAGTGCCGTTGGTGACCTGGGGTAAGATCTCTGTCGTTGCAAGCAAGGAGCTCTCAAGTCCTCCTCACCGCACCTGTCGCTGCGGAGTCTAGAGGCCATGGGTTCAGAGAGCAGAGCCCCGCTTGGGGCATCCAGACAGACAGACAGCCGCCAAACCACGCTCCTTGCCCTCCCGGTGACAATGACTTGTCCTGCATGTTACCGACCCCTAGTAACATACACATCTTTCTATTGACTTTCCACGCACCTACCGGATGCCAAGGGTAATCAGTAATGAGGGGACAGCAGAGTGGCCTGAGCCCAGGATCAGCCAGTTACAGTGAGAACAAGCTGGCGTGCCAAGGAAGACTGCTCAGCTCTCCCGCTGGCCCCGTTTCCGTCCCCTCCTGCGGCAGCTCTGGCCACATGCCAAATATTTACTCTCCCTTTTGAGGGGTTGTTTGGATTTTATTTTCCTTGTTGGAGAGCAAGAAGCAGAGGCAAAGTGGGCAGCTGAGTATCACATGATAGGTGGCACATGGGCAGGGGCTCCCAGAATCTCCCACAGAAAAGCCGTGCCCAACACTGGAAAATGAGCATCATATACACACACTGGAGTCACCAAAAAGTCTCATGCCAGATGTAATTACGGAGCCCAGCAAGCTGTATTTCAGAATCCAGGATGTCACAGGATGTTTCTTGGGCGCTTCCACCTCTTCTCCCCTGGTTTGGGGTTATTCTCAGCTCACGATAATTGCTAGAAACTCCAATGCCACCCGTTTCCACCCAAAAAAGGGAATAGAATGGGGGAGTCAACAGAAAATTCAAATCACCTCCCTTTCCAGATTTATGAAGGAAACAGTCCCCAGCAAGTTGCACCAAGCAAACAAAGCTCTTTCACAATACAAAATCCGCATGACCCGTCAGCAGTGCCATTTGGTCAGCAGCAGATCTAGCTGAGAAAACCAAGGTCACTTTTAACATCCACAAATCCTGGGGTTTCGGCTGCTGCATAGCATGGCCGGACGACTCCAGCAGAGAAGTCTTTTGATGTCCCCCAGTTCTGGTATAACAGTTAGATACACACAAACACAGGGAAAAGCTGGAAAATGAAAAATAAGGGTGAAAAGTGTTTTTTCCCCCACTTCCACTCACTTTTCCTCCTCTGTTTCCAGTGGAAAAAAAGGGGGGAAAGTAAAAATGGGGGAGAAAAAATCCAAATCCAGAAAATGCAAATAGAAACAAAATTTTTCAGTTACCAAAATTGCCACCAAAACAAAATGGCCATGGTCACAGGGTGTATGGCTAGGCTTAACCTCTTTGCATTTAAGCTGAGCAAACTATATATTAACCTGGACACACACACACTGTCTCTTTGCACTCACAAGCATCTCTGCATATTTTCCTAAGCAGGAATCTTAGTGTCTCCTGTCTGTAGCCTGCCTTAGATTGCCAGCCACCACGGCATTATTCTTCCTAGCTCCTCTACTTACTAAATTCTTCTCAGACCATTCTGTCCTGATTTGGATCATCTCAAGGACACACCTTCTTCCCTGTAAAAGGTGTAGTACATGCAGCATGATTTCCTCTGAGGAGCTACTGCGGAAACAATACAAAAACATGCACGTCTGGATTGGGGCCCTGTGCATGGGTGTGTGTGTGTGTTTGTGCCACAAGGTGTGGTGCCTAAGAGCAAAGTGCCTTGCCATGTTGAGTTAAGTGCCCCCCAGCTTGCTCCACAGAACTGCAAGCCAGATGCAGAGGTGCCAGGGCCTGGATGTGGACAGCCACACTCACTTTGGAGGAGAGGTAATGAGGGGTAATACTCAGAAGAAATCTGTGGACTTGGCCCTGATTTTCTACCTGCTACAGCCCAGCACTTTGATTGCAAGCCCCTGTATTGCCCTGGAGACGTGGTTGGAATTACAGTACAGTTCTAGCCTCTTACACTGGCGACCTAGAATTTTTCATTCCAGTTTGCACTCTGCGGTTTTGAACTGAATGCAGATCTGTCCCGAGCAGCAGGACACGCTAGTTTTGGGGGCCGGAGAGTTTGTTGCTGGCTGACAGACTGGCCTGAGGAGGATCTCCTACACAGCAAAGGCACCACAGGGCAGCTTCGAAAAGGCAGAATCCTGCCTACAGCTGCCAATCAATGACCCTAAAGTACAGAAAGATCCACCCTGGGAACAAAGTACAGAAATAAGAGACTTGTCATGCTTGCAATTAGCTGGTGATTAATGACTGTACTGAACCTCGAGGCAGCATGTCACAGCAAGGCCCACAGACTTACATGAGAGCCAACAAGTATAAAAGATGGGGTAAAAACATGGAAACTTTGGGTCTCGACAGAGGCCTGTCTCCCTCCTCATGCCCAGTCTAATTGACCACTAGGCTGGCTCGGGCAATGCATAAAAGGACAGGTAATTATATCACACCAGCTCACAGAACTTCTTGGGTATGAATGTGTGTGTGAATGTGACGGCTTTTTAATATTCTTATGTTTGCAATAAATGCGGTGTGTTGCCTGGTCCCCCTGAATAAGATCCTGCTTGTCTTCTCTTTTACAAGTAGAACACTCTGTCCTCGCCGCTGAGCTCCCCAGACATGCCACGGTTCAGCGTGTCTGAGCTGGGGGTGTGTGCAGGGCTTCCTAACTGACGTCCTAGAAACCAGTCTCCCTGGCTCCCACATTTGGAGTTTGAGCGTGACACTTTCAGGGCAACCTTCCCCTCTAATTAAGTGGCATTTTGGGAGTCTGAATTATTCTCCAGGGCTGGAAGCACCCATTTAGCCAGAAGACAAGAGCCAGACGTTTCAGAGGTAACGAGGGGGTTTGACACCGTACAGGTACACCCAGCCAATCACGCCTCCACTGGGATCCTCTGCGCCACTCACGCCCCTTTTCTCTTTAAACCTCCCTTTGCTCTTGCAGCAGGCACCCTGGGGGACACAGCACAGCTGTCTGGTGTTGTCACAGCACCGATCACAAACACCATCTCCAGAGATGGACCAAGGCTGGGTTCTTTGTTCAGAACCATTTGGGTTTAAAGATGAGATGGGTGGTTTCACTTGGACCCACTTCTATGGCTTTGTTCCATAGATTCATTGATTTTGAGGCCAAAAGAGACCATTGCGGTAATATAGTTGGACCCCCAGCATAACACAGGCCATATAAACCTTCCTTTCACTAATTCCTGCTACGAGTCCAGTAGCTGTGATAGAACAAGAGCATCTAATTTAGAAAAAATCCACTCCTGATTTATGGATTTTCACCCAGGCTTCCCAGGGCTGAAACACCTTGCTACCATCTGCCCTTCACACGAGGGAGCCTCGTCTGTGTCTGCCAGGGGTTAGCTCCCTGACATGCCCAGTAACACGCAGCACAAATCCTCCTCTCTCTGCCCGAGTGGGCTCTGCTGTCCCTCATGCAGGCTAGCGATAGAGATGCTCCAGCCCCATATCGACCCCTCGTCCACTGGACGCTCACAGAATCCCCAGGCCCGCTGCTCCCGAAGGAACAGTTACATGACAGTTCATCAGTTCCATGCTAGACCCCAGCTCCGCTGGACACGCAACAGTTAGCTTGGTTTACAGAGGAAGGAAGGGTAAAAATGATTTCACCATGGACAGAGATTCAAATGAGAGCAAACCGAAATATTGAAAACCCAGGGTGACAGATAAAACAAAATCACAGCATGCGTCCCAGAGCGTCAACTAAACTACCAAGATGCCTGCTTGTCTGATAAGTGCCAAAGTCCTTGCCACAGTGTTTTTCAGCCAGGCTGTTGGAAACCCTCCTTTCATGAATCCGAGCCCGTTGACAACCTATCTGCCCTGGCTGAAGAGTAACGGGGGTTATCTCAGCCCAGGTATTGGTCCCATAGTTCACTGTCTTTGCTCCTAACCTGGATTTCCTCTGCTGCTGTTTCAGCTTTTGTTTTCTTCTGCAGCCTCCCAGGTCTATTAACGAGCATTTTGCTCAGACTGTAAATGGCCATCCATTGTGAGAGTGCAATGCTCAATTTGCACATGAGTAGCCGGAGTGAGATACACATCTCTGTTTTCCCCGTCTGGCAGGAGTTTGGGGATCATCTTTTGGTGACCTGCCTTAACTCATGGGCCTAGAGGTCAGAACGATTAGTAAAAACTGCATACAGACTAACACAGCTACCCCTCTGGAACTTTTCATGGTTGGTATATATCCATACCTCTTGCAGCAATTCTGGTGACCAGTCCAACGCAAGCCTTCGTTAGAGACCTTCCATGACATTCTTCAGTGAAGCCGTGTGTAGATCCCACCCCCAGAGGATCCCGGTAGCCCTCTGCCAGTTGTCACAAAGTATAACTGGCTTCATAAAAGAATGAGATAAGTTCATGGAGGGTAAGGCCATCAATAGCTGTTAGCCAAGATGGGCAGGGACACAACCCCATGCCCTGGCTGTCCCTAAGCCTCTGGCTGCCAGAAGCTGGGGCTGGATGATGGGGGACGGATCACTGGATAAATTGCCCTGTCCTGTTCATTCCCTCTGAAGCACCTGGCAGTGGCCACTATCAGAAGAGAGGACACTGGGCTAGATGGACCATTGGTCTGACCCTGTATGCTGTTCTTATGACCCTGGGTCCCACCCATGTAGGCACTTTAAACCCTTGTCTGCACTAGAGAGCATTGTCGGTGCGAGTTACAGCGGGCTCAAAAAGCGCTGTAATGACACCGCCTGTGCCCGTTCACCCGGCACTCGTTTCCGCGCTGTAGCGCATCCACAGTTGGCGCTCTACCATCGACAGTCCAAGAAGTGCCTGAGGGCAGGCATCCCGCTGTGCAACTCGCTACCGTTTCAAACTCTGCCAAGGGCAGCAGAGTTCAAACCGATGGCCACAGCGGTCAGAAGAGGCATTGTGGGACACTTGATGGAGGCCATTTACTGCAACAGAACCGAGCGCGGTGTTTACATTGACGCTTTGGCGCTAAACGTTTGGCGCAAAAGGCTTGACGCGTCTCGTCGAGGCGGTTTTGTTTTGTCACAGAATCAGGGGCGTTGGGTTGCCAGGGGCGGGGGGTGTGTACTGGGTACACCACCGTTGTTTTGACGCTAAAAGCTGACTGTGGTCGACAACAGTCTATAGCGTAGAGCAGCCCTTAGGCTGGGATCAAGTCACCCTTTAATTGTCTCTCTGATAAGCTGACCAGGGGCCGGCAGGACTTTGAATGGCACAAGGCGCCCTGGCTGGAGTCGTGCCGCTCCGTGCTCGCCGCGGACACTGCTGCCGGAACGTGGCTGCAGACCCGCCCCCACCACGGACACTGCCGCATGGCCCTTTTTGAAGGTTGCTGACCCCTGAGTGAAACAGCCTGTCCGGCACTGTAAGGCATGTCTTGTATCTCTTCCTTGAACCCTCTCCAATTGATCAACATCCTGCTGACTTGTGGGCAGCAGAAGTGGACACAGGATTCCAGCGGCAGTCGCACCAGTGCCAAATCCAGAGGTGAAATAGCATCTCTGCTCCTGCTCTTCGCACCAGAATCCCATGCTGGGTCGGCTTCGAATTCAAAGGAGTCTATTTGCCAGTTTCAGTCCAGATACGAATGAAATCTGACAAGAGCCATGATAGTAGACACCAGCAAGAGCAATTTGTCTCATAAAAGAGCCACTATTCCAAATGGGCTTCAGTCATGGGAGACCAGCTCGGGAGACGTTTGCACAGGCAAATCTGAACCTTAGACCGAACCAGAACCGATCCCGGTCTCACCATGGCCTCCTGCATCTCTCACCTTTCAGAGATGCTTGTTGCCCCGTTTGCAAGTTGCCAGAAAGACTCTGACCTGTTTCAGAAAAGCAGCAGAGAGAGGGGAAGAGTCACCCAATATCCCAGTCCGGCTCTGGCGCAGCTGCTCTGTTGCCTGCGCGATTCGGTTGCTCCAGACAAACCGGCTACTGAGCACGGCCTTGCCGCTGCTGTTTGGAATCGCTGGGGGCTCCTCATGGTACCTGCTTGGTGAAACTGCCTGGTCCCTTTCCCATGTGCACAAGCAAGCCCCTCTCCAATACTCTCCTGCCCCAATAATCCTCAGAACTCAGACGGTCTCTTGGGGCTCTGACTCTCTATGCCCAAGAACTGCAGATCTTTGCCCCGGTTTGCAAAGTCTGCCTGTCTTTTCAACAGGGCAAAACTTCCCTGGACTGTTCCCAGCCTCCCAGGCCTACACAGATGAACCCGCCTGGGAAGAGGCCATTTCCTGCGGCCACTTAGTAATGCGATGAGATTTTTCCCGCACTGCATGTTCAACACATCAGCAATCCTCTCCATTGTCACGCACTCCCTCTTCTGGATCCTCAGAGGCCCAGCCCGCACACAAACTCCAGACATTCCCCATTCTAGGAAAGAATTCCCTGAATTAGGATCCAAACTGCCCAAGCTCTCTTTGCTGTACCTGGGCAGTAATGGGGTCACCAGCAGCTGTTGTGGTGCTGGGGCTTGGAGGGGTGGCAGATCAACATGGGACCCCCAAACTCATCTCACATATGCCCTCAAGCTGCTGTCAGTCCTGCTGTGGGCTGGCTTTGGACCAGCTGTGCAGAAGGGACTGGCTCTCATTCCTGGGCCATTGCCATACCATGGAATAGCTAAGACTGAAACAGATTCTGCACCTGGCGTTCTTCCCTTTTCAAAACATTCACAATGACCCAACACAGACCCTGCCTTGCGTGCATGAGCAGGGCACTGCGTGCCATATCGGGGCTCTGCGTGCAGGACTGGGGGCAGGCACCGACAGGCACGCTGCACAGACTGCGATCGCAGAACCATGTGGCACTCCACAGCAGACCCAGTGGTGTGCACAACAGGGGGTCATGTGCCCAAGGGAAGAGGGGTGCCCTGTGCACCAGTGGGGTGCTAGAGTATTTGCAGTCTCTCTGCCTGCCTGCACCAGTGGGAAGTCTGCGTGCCTGGATCCTCTCCACTCAAAGGCAAGGAGATGCCCAGGCGTGTGGGGTGAAGAACAAGCCAGGTCAGGTTGGGGAGTTGGTGCTTCCAGATTCCATGTATTTGGCGGCAAAATGTTCCTTCAGGGGAAACTGAAACCTGCCTGATCATTTCCAAAGCCGTGTCGAAAGCCGAAGATACCACGGCCATGGGCAACTGGTGAATACAGAAAGCAGGTTGACGGCGAAAGGGCCCTTGAGAGCTGAGGCGTGGTGAATTCCAACCAGAACTAGGTCCTTGTTTTACTGGGGTGGGGGGGAAGAGGCAGAGAGAGGGTCGAAGCAAACGGGTCCTGCAGGCCTCGCACCCATCTCCCCGGTCGGCTGTGTGCCCTGCAGGGGTGAGATGCCAGACCTGCCCTGCTGCATTGCTGGCGTTCCAGCCATTCTGATCCGTTTCTGTCACCGTGTCTGCCGCCTTTTCTTTCTCATTTCCCCCTCAGATGCCTCTACAAAGCACAGGCAGGTCAGCCTCTGGAGGGAAGAGAAATCTCACACTGAGCTGAACCAACCAGAAGGAGGGCGGGTGTCAGAGCTGTGTCCCCAGCCTGATATTGTAGACACCGCCCCCCCGGGGTCTGTTACAGCCCTGGCGAGGCATCTTTAGCTCACGCTGTAGTAGCTCATGCTCTTAGCTCTGGAGTCCCTGGTTCACGCCCAGCCTGGCAGCAGCAGCATCTTGGAAACTGCCCAGGAGAACAGCAAAGAGCCATTTACAACCTAGATAAAACTCCAGTTCAGAGGCCCAGCCAAGTGGGTGAGGGGGCAGCAGCGGCCATGCGAGGAGTCGCCTATTCTCTGGCGGTTCCGATATCAACCACACAGCGAGCTCCAGAGAGGGTTGCACACCGTGCAGCAATGACAGGGTACACGCCCCCTTGGCAGGATGCATGCCCCATTACTGTGCGCGCCATCCCGCCTGAGAAACCATCGCTCCTGTGTACATGCAGTGCGGATACACCCTGCGAGACAAGCAGGAGACAAATGAGTCACGTCTCCAACAGCCCGTTCGTCTTCCCTGGTGGCAACTTCCTTCACAGAGTGAAAACACGGAGTAAAAGTGCTTCAGCCAGGACAAAGGCTATGGGGGTGACACGGCCCAGACCTGAGCTCCCTATGGCTGGCTCCTCAGCCCCTGCACCCTGCCTGTCCCATCTCCATGCATTGCGTTCCCAGCCTCGAGCACAGGGAGTGCCAAGGCTGCCTCTCTCTGCTCCAGGAGGGGCATGTGCAGCAGACTTCAAAGGAGATTTCAGCTGACCTCAAAGTCATAGAGCATCCTGTGGCTGGTCAGGAAACCGAGTGAGGGCCTCCGGCCTCATGCTAGCAGATAAGTGTCCACCTCCCAATCGCTAAAGCAATTGTCCCTCTGGTGCCAGCTCTCAAGAGGGGAGCCACAGGGTGACTGGACTCTCTGGGTGTGGGCTGAGGCACAGGAACGGTGTGTGGTGCAAAGTTTGCCTAGCTGCAGCCCTTGGGGTGTCTGGGCCAGCCTGCAACACAATGTAACAGGGTGAGGTGGAAAATAAGTCTGTATCTGAAACTCAGGAAGCTGGCAGAGTGCAAACATGGGAGCTGACATTTGGCTTGGAGTGTTGGAGTAGAACATCACTGCTCATGATCTGCGCCAGGAAATCCTTGCTAACTGTCAGTGGTCAAGGCCTGGGCTTTGTGTTTCAGCTGAAAAAGACCTTTGGATGGTCTCCTTTCAGCTTCCTGCTGCCCATAAGCGTCAAGAAAGGGCCCAACAAGAATGGCATGTTGAATGAGGAGACAAAACGCATTTCTTATACCGCACACACCTCTCCAGAGCCTCTTTGCCATATATCAAAAAATGCAAATATTATTACAAACAAATGCAAAACGTAACAGCCTCTGCCAAACTGGGAAGGGAACCAAAACCACCCCAACCACATATTCAGCCCTCTGCTCTCTGCTTCCTCCTGCAAAGCCTGGGAAAAGAAATGGGCCTTGCAGCGTGTCCTGAAAGTCAACAGATCTGGGTTCTTTTTGGACCAAGGTATAGGAGAGTATCCCCCATAGTTCAGGGCCCCACGTGGATAATGCCTTGTTGACAGCGATGAGATGATCCTAAAATCAGCCCTGGCACTGCAGGAATTAACTTGTCTGGCTGTATTCATCACATTTTAAAGCAAACTTTCACCAAGGGGAGGAGCCCCCATCCCAACAAACGGTTCCTTCCTCACCTCGCAGTGGAGCTGGGCTGAGCAAAAGCCCAGCCTCAGAGTCTCAAAAACAGCCTCATGGCAGATCACAATGAACACAGCTGGATGGGAGATGGACAGCAGTTATACTGGGGCCCGGCCTGGTTGCGGGGAGGAGCAGGGCTGGCCCACATGCTGGGGGGATGAATGGAACTGGACAGAAAAAACTTCAATGAAAAGTGCCTAGTATGTTGAAAAGGGAATTTCCACAGGCTGTGACAGTTTTCAAAATGTTTTGGAGGGAAATTCATGGAAAAACTGAAAACTAGAACATTTTAAACGTGCCGCAATCAATAAACCTGAAATGTTTCAGGTGGATGGGCAAAACGGTTCGGTTTTACTGAAAATGTTCGTCTGATCACCTGAAAATTGTTTAGATTTTTAGTTGCTGAAAACTGAAGGCAAAGACGGGGTTTTGGTTTTGCAATGAAAACCTGAGAATTCTTCAGGAAAAATGTTGATGGAAGTGGACAAGTTTTGGCATTTTTACAAGACAAAAAAAAAAAAAAAATCCAACTAAACTTTTCCCCTCCAGCTCTAGGCAGGGCAGTGAAGAGAGACTAACCAGTCTGGTATATTCCAGGGAGATGGCCAACTTCCGGATGCAGCTACAGGACGGGGACCCCAGCAGGAGCAACTAGCACAAGCTGATGCCCAAAGGCAGCCACCTAGAGCCAGATCTTGGCCCCTAAAAACTGGCCTGATTTCAGGTCCCACCAAAATCCATGGGAGCTGTGGTGCTCAGCGCTTCTGGGCCTTAACTATGGATTTAGGGGCCCAGCTGTAGGTCCCTGGGTTTGTAAAAGTACTGGGGGCCAGGCGGGATAAGTCATGAGCTTGCAGTCCCACACGCACCGCTCCCCAGTCCGGGTCGCCCTGCGTCCTGGAGAGCGAATGCACGAGCCTGGGTGTTGCCATGAATTAGCACATTTGATGGATTTGCTCCCTCTTTGGCTGGAGCCTGCGGTTGCCACGGTAACTCCTCCACTGCCTCTCTCCCCTGGAGGCCTGCTCTTGTGCAAGCCACGCTGGTAAACACGGCGGGCGAGGGGTCACCCTGGTTCGTTGGCACGGGCCGGTGGTTGCGTACAGGAGCTCCGGCAGGGCTCGGGGCTGATCGCCGTGTGAGCCCCTTTGAGAAGCCTCAAGCCTGCTGTGCATTTACCCGTCCACCCCTCGGCCAGCCAAGGAGCTGCTAGAGTCCAGGGGCCAAGATCTGTGCCTGGATGGCTCAGGCACTCCGGGAGGTCTGGCAAGGCAGCACCATAGAAACCCTGGCGTGACTAATCGGAGCTGCCCATCCACTCTCAATTGCAGCCTTGCCAGCGCTGAGTGTTCACAACCCCCGGACAGGCTTAAAAATCGGAGGTTCTCCGTCTTTGCCTCCTGCTGTCTGCGCCCTCGGGGGCATGCTGGCCAGCTTTTCTCTGCACCCACAGGGACTAGAAACGCACCCTTTTCAGTGTCCATGCTGCGATTCCTAGGTCATCACGCCACTCCCGGAGCAGGGGCTTTGTGACACTTTTGGAGTAAGGTCAGCACAAAAATCCGTCCCCGCCCCACTGCTCATGTCAGTAATTTAAAACAGAAAAGCAGCAGGGGCGGTGAGATGAGGGGAAGACATAAGGGGTCAGACAAACCAGAGAACGGGGCCTGGCACCCCACGCCAGGAGGAATCGGGGGATTTGCTGTCAGGGATGCCAGTGAGCAGCACAGCTCCCCCAGGCCTTTCAGCAACAAGCAATTCACGCCCACGCCCACACGGAATCATGCCCTCGGCCTGACGAACACTGGCGTAGCTAAAATCTGACTGTGGCCAAGATGCTACCTGGGGTCCCTCTGATTTCCATGGATAATGAGAAAACCCAGGGCGAGAATAGCTAAAGTAACAAACAGTTTGGCAGGGACACCAAGCCTCATGTGTGACGCCCCCCGGGGAACCTGGCTACCACCTGCCCGGAGCGTGAGGGTTTTGTCTGTGCCAGCTGGGCGTCAGCTCCTCAATTCCACCAGCCTCTGGCAGCACAAGCAGGCCCGTGCAGGCCTCGCTCGCCATGCACACGCCAACCTCCGAACATCCCTCTGGAGCGCTCCCAGAGCTCTTGGATTCTGTACTCCCAAAAGAACAGAACACACCAGCTTGCAGGACTCCAGATCACCACTCCCCTTCCCACACAGAGAACAGATCTTCAGAATATGATCCTAGCTCTTCACACACTACCCGCGCATACGTCTTGCCGTGATTCCAGTGACCCGTGTGACACAGGCTTTCCTTAGAGCCTTCGCTGGACGTTCTCTGGTGGGCTAGTCTGTAGATACCAGGAGATCCCTGGAGCCTTTATGCTGCCTGTGCTCTCAGCCAGGTGGTATCAAAAGATGTTTGGATCCCAACATACTTCAGTGTTTAAATCAATCTAGATAAGACCTAAGGGGGAGGAGATTACTCCACACACCTGCTATTGCAGGGTTCTGACACCTGCCTTTGGAGTGTGGGGTGCTGGCCATGGTCTGAGACGGACGCTGGCCTCAATGGCCTGGCAGTTCCCACATCCTCTGTTTCTTGGGTAGCTCTCTGCATGGCAGCACAAGCCCTCAGCGAGAGGTGCTGTGTCAGGGTAGCAAAACAACAGCTGTTTGCTACTGGTAAGAGAGGAAGGATTAAGAGAAAAGGCTCCAGATCAAACTAAGTGGAACAAAAACAACCTGGGTTTGTGCAGAGTAATAAGATTAATTCCTTACCCTGGGTGATACTTCAACCCAGCAGCAGCTTGGCTCATTAAAAAAAGGACCTGTCCAAAATAAACACCTTGTGTCAACAGCACTGACAGTTTTCCAGCACAACCAATGTATCTGGATTAAGGGAGGAGGACAACGCTTGGGGCTCCCACCTCCAGCAGACAGACCACAAACAGTTGCATTGTGCTGATTCCCAGGCCACATGCTGAAGGCCACAGAGAAATAAATACACCCCGCCGGGAGGAACGAGCACAGGGGATGAGCAATGGCGGGCGCTAGCTGGCAGAGCAGGGCGGCCTGGACTCCTGGGTTCCGTTCCCAACTCCTTCACTGGGTGACCTTGGAGAAGTAATTCCGGCTCCGTCTGTGTCTCCGCTTTCCTGCCAAATAATCGCCTTACTGACTGACTTCTGTGGGCTGACTGTTGGAAAAGTTCTTGGAGCAAAACATCACAGCTGAGGTAGGTGATGAAGCTGGGGGTTAGAGTCAGGCAGACGGAGAGAGCGTTGTCCTTTCCCGACCAACCTATTCCCCGGCCCCTCCCTCCAATCCTGCCACAGACACATGCTAGGCCTGATTTGCAAAGGCGCAGTGCACTTGTTAATGTCAGTGCAACTGTGGTGCTCAGCCCCTCTGGAAATCCAACCCACCAACTGTTGCAGGTTTGCTGTGGGAGGGCTCGCCTTTCTGGGGTCCCATTTAAAAACCAACCCGTGTGGGTCTGCGGCCCTGGGCTCTTCCCTCTGGGGTGCAGAACAGCTTGGCTGTATTGGTGCCAGATCCCTGCATGGACTCTCTTCGTTCCCCTTCACTCAGGCTGATGTCAGTTTATCTTGTGACAGTCAGTTTTAGCTTGTGTCAATAAATGTACTGGCCCAAGCTGAATCCAGTAGAACTCGTTCTACGCTGCCTACACTGCGTTTGCACCCTTGCTCTAAACTGGGTTTTAAACTGATTTGGGTTAAACTGGTGCCACCTGTGTGCAGACAAGACCTAGCCCAGCTCAGCCCTGGCTTGCAGCCCCTGCTCCCAAACCGGGAACGCCTGCAGGATTGGGATAGGGCAGAGGGCTCTGGGCATCTGACCCACAACTCCTAGACCAATTCCCCACAAGGTGGCAAGGGCCAGGGCGGGGGACACCTCCCCGCAACCCCCCAGGCCTTCAGGGGGAGAATGGCTGTGCCCAGCTGGCCCCAGAGGCCCGCTGACCCTGTCCAGGCAGGCCAGAAAGGGGCTGGCCACTGGCCCTTGCCGATAAATGCCCCCGCGGGGCAGGGAGCTGCGATCCGCGGGGCAGTGCCGAAGGCGGGAGTGGGGTCCGGGGGGATCTGGGGGCCCCGGGGCCGGGGCGGGGCCGGGAAGGAGGGGCCCGGCCGGGGGCGGTGCAGGCGGCCGGAGTGGACAGAGCCGATTCGGGAGCCGCCGCGGCGGAGCGGAGCCGGAGGTAGGCGGGGGCCGGGCCGGGACGCTCCCGGCGGCGGGGAGCGGTTTCCCGGCCCGGGCTGAGCGGGACGCAGGCGGCGCGGCCCGGGTCCGGCTCGGCTCAGGGCTAAGTCCCGCCGGCGGGCTCCGTTTACACGGGGTGTCGCACCGGGCGTTAACCCCCGGCGCTAAGTGCCCCGCTGAGCCGTGCGCGCCGGCCGCGCCTGCTCCCCCTTGACACGTGCGAGCGGAGCGCGCTGCAGGGCCGCCCCGGCTGCCTGGCTCCGACGCGCTTTGCCCGTGTGGACAGGGCCGAGGGACGCCCAGCGCCGAGCACGCAGCGGGCTCCCCCGTGCGGCCGGGCCGCTCTGCAGCTGCCAGGCCCGCTTTGTGGTGAAGCTTCCAGCGGAGGCTTGGGCCCCCCCGCCAGCGGCTGCTCCCAGGGGCTGCAGCGCCGTGCACCGGGGCAGTTCTGCCTGTGTAAGGCAGGGATCCCGCTGGGACTCGGCCCAGCCCGCCCGGCTCTGGCCCAGGCTGCCCGTGTGTAACGTGCCTGTCGCTGTTTGTCCACAGCCTGCAGGAATCTGCTGGATCTTGTTTCATTCCTGGCCCTGCCCCGCCTGGCAGCCTAGCCGGAGCAGCTCGGGGCCTTGGGCCGCCACACGGAGGGCGGCTCCGCACCACAGGGTTTTGGCGACACAAGTCAGCGTTTGGCGACAAGGCAGGGGTGGGCACGCGCCGCAGTGCTCCCCCCGCCAACCAAACACCCCTGCTTTGGCAACACAAGAAAACCACCTTGGCGAGAGGCACAGCGCTTCACGCAGCAGAGCCAGGGCGCCAGTGTGGACGCTGCGTGCTGCAGCTGGGCCCCAGGGGCTATCCCACAGCACCCGCCCTACCTGCTCTGCCACACTGTGCTCCGGCTACCCCGGCCAGCGCCTGCCCCGCCAAAGCCCCACCAGGTTTTGAAAGGGTTCAGCTTGGAGAAGAGCTCACACGGCTGCTGCCCCGCTGAGCCGCCAGCTCCTGCAGCAAACGGGACTGCGGGGAGGGGGCAGCTTTCTCCTGGGTCTGTGGGAGAACTGGGAGGGAATCAGTCGTGCTCTCCTATGGCCTGCACGGGCTGCTGCTGGGGGGTGGGGGAGAGACTCCTGCTGTGCTGTGCAGAGCCAGGGGAGGAGGCAGGGGCTGATTGCAGGGTGCCCCCTTCCTCTGGTGTACAGGTGTCTGCTGAGCTGAGGGGGAGACGGGGACACCAGCTGTCTGTGCACCAGCTTCTGCCAGCTTTGGTTGCTTACAGCTGCTGTCTGAACTTAGAGACACACTCACTGTCCCCCAACACACTCTGTCTCTCTCACACAAACACTCACTGTCACCCCACCCCCCCACTTCGGAGGGCTTCTTGTATTTGCGTTCAGCAGTGTCAGTGTGGCTGACAGGGCCGTTGAAAAGCAGCTGTCAGTCTAGTAGGATGCCCCTGGAGCGATGGATTCAGAAACCTTCGTCCTGATGCTCCTGGAAGGCACTGCCAACCCTTCCCAGCTCCCCCCAGTGCCCTGCTCCCTGTGTCGACAAGCGCTGGTAGTGTGAATGCACCGCGTGGGCACAAGGAGCAGAGTGCCGACATGCAACAGCAAGTTCATTACAGCGGTGGCTGCACGCCAGCACAACCTGTGTCGACAAAGCTCTGTAGTGTAGAACTCCATCCGGGGGGTGTTTGCATCTCTCCCTCCTGGTTTATAACTCCCTTGGCTTGTGGTGCCTGTGACATACTGGCAGTTAAACTTTGGTTCTGGTGACGAAAGCTGAAGGCCACACGCAGTCCAAGGTGGTCAACGCAGGTACCCCACAAATACTTTTTCCATGCGGGATGTATTGCCAGAGTCAGAATTAAACCTGGACAGTCAAGGCATGCATTTATAATGGAGCTGAATTAACTCTCGTCTTCCCAGCGTGGAAATAGCTGTGTCTGGACACACAGTGGGTGGGCAGAGGAGTTTTTATGCCTAGTCAGGGTACAACAGGCATGGCTCTGGACATGGCTACGACTATCTGCAAACAGGCTCTTCTGCCTGGGGAGATTCAAGGCTTGTCTACACATACCATTGCAACAATCAAAAGGGTAACTTTAGATCGGTTTAGATGTATGCAACAGACTAAGTAGAGACTCCTGGGGTTTGTGTACGCAGGGAGTTCTCCCTGCTCAACTCCATGTATGATCGCTCTTACTCCGGAATAAGGGTGCTTTGTTCCTGTTTCTCTTCACTCACTGTGCAGTGGTTTAACTGAACCAGGGGCATAGTGGTGTGTAGACAAACCTCAGTGGTAGGATCAGCACCTCTGTTACCATGGCCTTGGGAACTCTCTCCCGGCAGCACCAAACTCACCCTCACAACCAGAGGGGGGTTTAAAATCCAACTAAAACATTCTGGAGCAGGAAACACAGCAGAGAAATGTAAAAATTTGCTATTCTGTTTCCAGCTGGAAAAGCCAAATGCCACAACCACCCCTGCCACCTCCCTCTGTCTGTAACAGAATTAGGGTAACACTATTACCAGTAAATAACCCCATTCATTCCTCCTAGTGGCTTCCCACTTCCTCCCACCTATGCTGGGTCCATCTGGTTTCATTGCGAGCTCCTCTGGGCAGGCACCCTGGCTGTATTGTGCATCTTGTACAATGAGCACAGGGACTTGTTGATTACAAGTGAAAAATGCAGTGCAGCTACCAGCCGAAGGGGGAAAGGGGACCCTTGACCAGGAAGCTGCCCATGTCTTTAACAGGGTGGGCACCTAGAAGATCTTGGCCACCTCAGAGGAGAGGAGCGTTCTGAGGCAGACGGGGCCTGTCTGCCGACACCCCAGCGCTTCTCTGGGGCAGCAGGGAGGGTTGTGCAAGGCTCAGCTCCTGACCTCTGTCCTGTCAGGCCAGCGGTGGTGCTGCGAGGAGCCTGTGCTGGCATACTAAAGCTGGCATGTGACGCAATATTTGAATGTTGTTTTAGGAGTTCTGAGCGCTTTGGGGACAGGGATGGCTTGTGTTCTCCAGCTCAGCACAAAGCCTCTATTCTGCTTGAATCCCGGGGGCGGGAGATTGGAGTGTTTCATTCTCCCAGAACTCAGCCTGTCTCCAGCCATTGCTCAGCAAAGGGCCTGTCTTGCTTGCGGCTCATAGCTTTACAAAAACGACCTGAGCCGGGACCTGCACGGCTACCGTTCCCTTTGTGGGGAACAGGCCCCAAGGAGCATTTCGGTTACCAAACCACAACACCTTGCAGGAGTTGCAGAGGGGTTGGGAGCAAGGGGCGTTGGCAGAGATGTATGTGGGGAGCCCAGGTCGGGCTAGCAGGGGGCCTCTAGTTGGACTGAGGGTTTTACTACAGCGGTTTCGTTGAGGCATGTTTTAGGGCAGTAAAGGGAAGCTTGCCAGGCTGCCAGGCCAGTTCTAGGGCCAGAGAGACTCCGGTTCCAGCTCCAGCCAGCAGAGTTTAAGAGCCCTTCTCATTTCAGTGCCAGGAGGGGGCCAGGTAGCAACGTGCTCCTGGCTGGTGTTGGTCTGCGTGTGTTCCCTGGTGTATCCCTGGTAACTGGAGAGTGCACGGTGCACGCAGGCAGGGGCCGGCCGCTGTCACGGAGATTCGTGCACTCCCCGCTTTGTACGGGGCAGGCAGATTGTGAACTGTAGGCACAGTTCATTTGACACCCCCCCCCCCCGGGTGCCAATGGCTTATCAGGTAACAAGGCATGTCTCTGCCCTCACCCTCTATAGCAGCCCTGGTTGTTCTGGACCCTGAGTGACTAATCCAGGGGGGTGAGCAACCCCCCGCACGGCCAGGGAGCAGTTGCAAGGGTGGGGATGGGAGAGGCAGGGCCAGCACTGGTGAATTCTTCGTGTCCAAGGCCAGAGCACAGGCCCGAGACCTGCCCCACAACAAGCCCTGGAGCCGATCGTCTAGAAAAACCTGTGTCCGCAGCCCTCCCTCCGGCAGGCAAGCCGTGCTGGCACGGCGCTGGGTGGTGCTGCTACAGGGGACGGCCGTGTGTACGCAGAGCACCTTGGAGCCTGTTCACGGCTGGAGCCCGCTCCTGCCTTGGGCGCCAGGTCGTCGGGGGGGGATAAGGGGGCTGAACAGTGCCGAGGCAGAGGGGATCTTCTTAGGAGAGAGTTCTCCTCAGCACGCCTCATTTCTGGGCAGCTGGGCTGGTGTCACCGGCTGAGTGGGAATCCCCCGGTTGCAAGCTGCTCCTCTGGGGAACTCCAGCCTGAGTCAGCCTGGGAGGCAGGTCGGGTTGTGTGTCTGTCTGTCTGTCTGTCTGTCTGTCTGAGTGGCTGACTGGAGTTACGCTGCCGCCTAAAGGTTCCACCGAGGAGGCCTGGTGCTAGGCCCTGCGTACGCAAGGCTTAGCCGCTGTCCTGGACCCTCCTCTCTTCATTTCTCCCTGCAAGGTGCCAGCACGGAACGGGGGGAATCAGATCGCACAGCGAGGGGTGATTCGGTGTGGGCCAGGCCCAGTCCGATCCCTGGTGGTGTCATGACCCACCTCGAGTGGATTTGGTGCCTGGCTGGTACCGTTGCACCGTGACTTTTCTAGCCAAGCAGCCCCCTCCTGGGCTCTGGGGATTCCTCGCCGCTGCTCCGACAGATGCGGACGCTGTAGGACAAGCCCTTCAGCCCAGGGCACTTCAGAAGCAACATCAGTGCACCCCTGAAATGCAGCCACCCCTGGGGAGGGGACGGCAGACTGCTGAACAGATGTGGGGAGAAAGGCCCGTTGGTGAAGGCAGCTGTAACCGCCCCCTGAGTTCTCCCACGGAGCGCCATGGAGTCGGGGGGAGATTGGTGTGTTTTTCTGTTAGCGTTTCAGCTGGCAAGATGGTCTCCTCCCTGGAACTGCCGTGAGAGGGGAGGGGCTGGGGGAGCCTGAGCTCCTCAAAAGGTAGGAAAGGGAGGTTCCAGCCCAGGAATTTCAACCCTGGCGCTGGGCCCTCCACGCCAGCCCCTTCTGCTGGGACACGCGCAGCACGTTTCCCTTGCTTGCCAGCCGTGCTGCTGCGAAGGGAGCCCAGCCCGTTTCCGTGAGTCAGTGCTGCAGCGCTGCGAGCCAAGCGAGCA
Organism: Mesoclemmys tuberculata; assembly: GCA_007922155.1. NCBI lineage: Eukaryota > Metazoa > Chordata > Testudines > Chelidae > Mesoclemmys > Mesoclemmys tuberculata. Next base: position 11,925,784 of record ML675642.1, read on the forward strand.
GACACGCCAGGCAGGAAAGAGTGAATTGCCCAGTCTTGACCTGACTCATGCTGCAGCAACCACCATACCCAGTAGCCCAGGTTGCAGCGAGGAAGGGCCACCCCTGAGGGCCTGTCTCCTGAGGACGTGCTTTGGTTCGAATGCACTCGCTGGAGCATGGCCCCCAACCCTCCAGGGCATCCAGGGGCACAGGTGAAGTGCTGCTCCTGAGGGAGGGGAAGCCAAGAAGTCAGTCCCGCCAGCCAGTCCTCATTATCTGTGCACTCCCTACGGGAGCGGAGCCAGAAGTCACGGCTTGTAAGTGAGCAGACGCCTGCCTCGAAGCTGACGTGCAGAGCGTGTGAATAATCTCGGGAAGGATTTGCATCCCTAGTCCCAAACTGGGGTTCCTGCTCTGACACCAGGATCTTCCCCTCGTGCTGCGTTCTGGGGCACACCGAGATGAGCAGCCCTGGCTAAGGCAGACGGCCTGGCTCAGCCAGGGACGGCCCGAGGCTAGCGAGACGCCTCAGCAGGACGTGGTGCGGTGGGTGAGTTGCTCCTGGTTCTAGTTGACAGCTAGGTGCTGCTCACTTCCTGTGTCAGATGCCAAGGTAGCACGGAGCCGGGGAGTCCAGTGGGCAGAGAACAGAGGCCACGATCGACACCTGAGTTGCGGGGCTAGGCTGCTACTGGCCCATACCCTGCCAAGGGCCGAGTATCTCCCCTCTAGGTGCAGTAGATTTGTGCTGTGCGGAATCTCTGCTCCAGGAGTGGGCGATGCACTAGCAAATCCAGACCCGCCAACTCCCCTGCTCTGGTGCTGGCCGAGCCGAGGAAGCTCTGGGCTCGGAGTACCTGTGCTGGTACCTCCCTGGGGAATCCCGCGGAGCAGGGAAAGCCCCTGGGCTGTGGCTGAGCATGAGTGTGGGTGGGTCCCTGCTTTGTTCTGGGCTGGTCAAGCCCCTGTGGACCGCCAGAGGGATGGTAATTTGGCTGCTTGGCCTCCCGCGACGCAGCGGCTGATATTAAAGCGCCACCAGGGCCTGTCTAATCTGTCTGGGTTTATTCACGACGGGCGGCGCTGGCGTTAATAGCAGAGATTAGGCTTCCCCAGGGCTTGCTAAGCAGGCTGTTCACGTCTCCTGTCCTGATTGCTCCCTGCAGAGCCACTCCTGTTCTGGGGCTCAAGGCACAGCCGCAATAAACCCGCCCTGGCTGAGCCCCGGACGCTCTGCTTCCTTGGATGGCTCCATGCGTCCTCTTCACACAGCTACTGCCAGCGAGAGCAACAAACCCGAGAGCTGCACGTCCTTCTCCCTAGGAGTTCTCCCTCCACCGCGCCGTGCTGCTGCCTTGCAACAGAGGTGTGCATGCAGCAGGGGAGTTTAGAAACCTCTCCTGCTTCCCCTCTTAGTCCGGAGACGGGAGCCAGCCCTGAGCAGAGAGAGCCTGTCGCAGCCCAGATTGTGCTGAGCACTGCGCTAGCTAAAGGCGAATCGCAGGGTTACGGAAGGTGGGAGTACGAGGCAGTCTCTGGGTTGGGAACGTGCCCCAATCCTGTCTGTTTGTGGCTTTGCGGGATGGCAAAGCTTTGTGACGCGGTCTCTCTCCTGGAGCAGATGCCAATGGCTTGGGCGGTGTCTGGAGGCTTCCTTGGAATTCTTCCTGAGAGTTTGTTAACCCCCTGCAGCAGTCAAAGGAGGGTGGGGGCGTGGGGCTGGTCCCAGGTGCGCTCTGCAGGGCAAATGGATCAGAAACTTGCAGGAGAGAGAGAGATGGCCACAGACCAGAAATTAGCTTCTCGTTTCGTATCTATAATCTTTTTCTAGATGCCTAGGCCAGCAGGGACCACTGTGATCAAGGAGTCTGACCCCCTGTGTGACACAGGCCAGAGACCTGCCCCACAATAATCCCTGGAGGATTATCTTGTTTGTAAGTGACCATGTAATTAGCAGCTGTCGCCCCAGGATCTCAAGAACTAGTTACCGAAGCCCCCCTGTCCCAGTGGAACAGGCAAGTCCTCGTGTAAACTGAGGCAGAGAGGCCATGTAGCTTGCCCATGGGGTCAGAGCAGTGCCAGGGAGAAAACCCAGGTGTCCTGATTCCTAGTTCTCAGCTCTAATGACCAAACAAGACTCCTTCCCCCCCCCCCCGTGCAAAGGTAGCCCAAACGTGCACTGACCTAGCCCTCTGCTTGCCGGTGCCCTGTACAACCGCCTTCCGCTGTTGACTCTGAGCACTTTAAAAAGGGAAGGAAAGTCCGTAATCGAAGGAAACAGACGCTGAGGCTGCCCCTCCTCGGTGGCACCCTCCCTCTTCCTATAGCTCCGCATTGCAGAGGGCAGCTGCCCGGGACATGTGGGCAGAAGCTATTTGGAGACAGCTGCTTCTGACGCCACATTCCAAGAGCAGGCTGCTCCTCAGGCCTAGCTGTGTGGCTGCTTCAGTTCGGGGAGGTGTCCGGTGGCCACCCTGAGCATTGATGGGAGGCGGCAGCTGCAGAGAGCATTGTTTGATCATGTAGCTTTTCCTTTTATCCCCAGGGGCTGCTCTGCCAGCTCTGCCCTGGTCTCCGGCTGCTGCCAGAGCAGCTTCGCTGTATTTGGAAATCCCTGACCCAGGTGGGCGTTGAATTGTAATTCTCCCCAGCCCCTTTCCTGGGGGACAGCTGGCGCTCTGGATGCCCCGCTCCAGTGGCCCGCTGCAGGGGGGTGCCTGCCCTAGTGACCTACTTTTCTAGCCGCAGCCAAGTGCTGCTCAGTAGAGGCCCAGCCCACAGCTGTCCAGCTGGCTCCCTTGCACTGCCCCGCAGCGGTGCATGCGCTGGGGGCGGGGGACTGATCCCCAAGACACCCTGCTGCTCCTCCTAGGGCAGGGCCCTGGCTGGGCTGACGCTTTAGAGACCAAGGTACTCCTAAGGTGGAGAGAAGCCACCCCAGTCGGAGCAATTGTCCAGTGACTGTAACCATCATGAGAAGGGGGGCGGAAAGAGGCAGCTCCTGGGGTCAGAAGGGGCAGGCGGTCGCCACCCCTGCCTCGCCGTGGGGAGTTACGGCTTGTTACCACGGTCCCCTAGAGCTCCTCGCTGCTTTCCATCAGCCCCCCAAGCTCTGGCGGCTTGTTCTCCCTTGTTTCCGAGGACCAATGCTTCCTCCAGCCCGGTGGGCAGCCACAGGCCCACCTCTGGCCTTCGCGCACGTCCAGACTGGGCCTGGAGCAGTGATTTCCAGCTTGCCCAGCACAGTGGTGCAACCGCAACCATCCCTCTGGCGGTCCACAGGGGCTTCCTGCCCTGAGTACGAACCCCTCGGAAATGCTGGGGTGCCCCTGGGTGGCTAGCTCGTGCAGGTATGTCTACCTGAGCAGGAAATCTCCCCTCCAGCTGCAGTGTAGATGGGGCCATTGTCCCGTGCAAAGGGCTGGGAGCCCACAGCTCCTGGCTTCCAATCCTGGCTCCGACACAGATTTCTTCCACAGCCTTGGGCAAGTCACTGAGTGTCTGCCTCAGTCTCCAGAGGCGGGTGGCAGAGGGGGATTGTAGTTACTCAGCCCGTGTTTGTGTGGCACTGGCCGACTGACAGGACTCGGGGAATCTCATGGCCGCACACCGCCTAGCCCCCTACATGAAAGCCAGAACTGTAAATCACCATTTGCTAGGCTCTCACATGAAAGCGCCGTTTCCAGCTGGTTTCCTTCTGTTCTGCCTTTGCTGGCAGTAAAACTATAAATACCTCTTGGGTAGTGAGCACTGCTGTAACATAAGCCTCTGACACTTGTGCTGCTGGCAGTCCCACATGCCCTCGTGTCGCCGCTCCTGAGCGAGCGTGGCTGGAAGCTGTGCACTATCGCGTGCTCGCTGCAGCGGCAGGGAGGAAACTGCCAGGAGCCCGGTGCTCGCTGTTTGGTCTGCGAGAGGCAGCTGACATTTTGGAAGGAAATAGCTGCTGTTTTCTTCTTCCTGTAGCAGGGCAGCCTGTGAAACGGCGGCACTGGGCTGCCACGCTGGGAGCTGCGGGGCACGGACCGTTGGCCAAGC
>ML675642.1:11934801-11966132 GCA_007922155.1 Mesoclemmys tuberculata
TGGCGGGGCCGTCACGGGCCGGGCGCTGGCTCTGGGCGGGGCAGGGGGCTCACTGATTTTACTCCTGTGGGGTTGGTTGTGGGGCAGCAGGAGGCCTAGGGCTGCCGGAGCCGTTAACATCCTTCGACTGCCGGCGTTCCTGTCCTGCCCGCGCCAAGCGCCTTCCCCTGCCGCCGCACAGGCTGCCCTGTCCCGGGGCTATTCTCCAGTGCAGACGTGGCAGTGCCGGGGGCGCGGGAGGGAGGGAAGCTCTGTTCTGCTGCAGCGCTGGTGTGTAAATGTCCAGGCTGCCGCGGGTCCGCCCCAGTGCGCTAACCTCCCCTGCTGTGCACATCAGTGGGCGGGGAGCCAGCCCCGGTTCAGGGGACACAGGCCTGGCCCCCAAGCATGCCCTTGTTCTTAAACCAGGAGAACTTGCCCGGCTGGAATTACACCTTCTGGCAGTGGTTTGACGGGGTCATGGAGGTGCTGAAGAAACATCACAAGCCTCACTGGAACGACGGGTGAGAGCCTCCTTCCCAGAGCAGCTGGCGCGGCCCAGCCGAGCCCCCTGCTCTGAGCGCCAGACCCTCACCCCCTCTCTGTGCTCTAGGGCCATCCTGGGCTTCGTCAACAAGCAGCAAGCGCACGACCTGCTGATCAACAAGCCGGACGGGACGTTCCTCCTGCGGTTCAGCGACTCAGAGATCGGGGGCATGACCATCGCCTGGAAGTTCGACTCACGTGAGTGTCCTGGTGGGGCCCAGGCCCACAGCTTTGCCACTCAGCTGGTGCACTTTGCTGCTGTTGGGGGGGCGCAGCCCAATAGGTGCTGGTGGGAGCCTGGCGGAGACAAGCCGAATGAGTGGAGTGTGCCACTTCACCCTCCCGGCAGGCACGGGCGGATGGAGACTCGACAGTGCTCTCCAGCCACTGTGGATGGGGTTTGTCAGTGCTCCTTTGCCCATTGCTGGCATAGGAGGACGTCCCAGCCTCTGTGTCTAGCCCCCAGGGCATCGTTTCGCGCTCGGCTCCCTTGCCCGGCCATGCCGGCCCCATCCCTGGGCCCCGCTCGGCTCACACTGTGACCTTTCTTGTCTAGCTGACCGCAACCTGTGGAACCTGAAGCCTTTCACGACCAGGGACTTCTCCATCCGCTCACTGGCCGACCGCCTGGGCGACCTCAATTACCTCAACTACGTGTTCCCCGACCGGCCCAAGGACGAGGTCTTCTCCAAGTACTACACGCCGGTCCTCTGTGAGTCGCTCTCCCCATGTGGCGGGCCCTGCTGTGCGGAGCCTATGGTGCCAGCGTCCGCCTGGCGCAGCGTAGGCTGACACCCGGGCTCTGCTGGAGACCTGGCCCCAGCTGCTCCCTGGGCCGCTGGTGGCGTTGCTCTGAGGAAGGCAGGTTCCTGGGGCTCGGCAGGGCTGGTGGGCTAGCAACAGGGTCTGTGAATAAGCACACGCAGGCAGGCTGCAGTGGGAGCCTGTGTGGGACGCGCTTAGCTGGGCCCTGGCAAAAGAGTCTCCTCCAGCGAGTGACGGGGTCTTGCCAACAGTTCGCAGATGGCGGGGCTCATGGCTCTTTCCTCCTCCTGCAGGCAAAGCTGTTGACGGCTACGTCAAACCCCAGATCAAGCAGGTGGTGCCTGAGTGAGTACATCTCCCCGACGCGGCTCGGGTCCTGCGAGCCCAGCTGCACCCTGGGCAAGTCCTGCCGTGTCGGACCAGTCCCACCGCTGACACGGCAGGCACCGTCCAGGCCTCCCCATGGGGCGAGCTGCCAGCAAGTAGCTGCCGGCAGGACTCACCCCAGCGGGAGACTCGCTGCTTCCTCAGCCTGCTCCCCACCCACAGCTGCATGAGCAAGGGGCACCCCCCATGGCTCGGCTCGGGAGGATGCCAAACTGGATCTGCTGCCCCCCAGCCACACGGGCACCTCATGGCAACGTGGGCAGTGCAGCACACCGGGGGCACGGCTGTGCACGCAGCCTCACCAGCCCCCCCAACCAGCCTGCTCCGAAAACCGCCCCAGGCTGCAGTTCCATGGCGGCACAAGGGGGACGGAGCCAGGGCGAGGCTGGCGTTCCAAGGGGCAGAGCTGGGGGCGGGCTGGAGCCTGCCCTGCAGTGTAATGACGAGTCCCCTGCATCTCTACCTCCCACTTGAATTGAGGGGCTGGGCGCGGGCCCCCTTACTACTTCGAGCAGCTACCTCAGTTCTGGTGTGCTTATTTCCATGTGTGGGGCCCTGCTCCTTCCCCCTGGCCCCGATGCCCCCACCTGGCTGACAGGCTGGCCCCTCGTCTGTTCCAGGTTTGCCAGCGCCTCCGGGGATCCCGCTGCCGTAGGCGTCACCTACATGGATCAGGCGCCGTCGCCCACCGTCTGCTCCCAGCCGCATTATAACGTCTACACGCAGAAGTAGGTGTTGCTCCTTCCCCAGCCCCAAGCCAGCTGGACCTGGGGCGAGGGGGCTCCCCCGTGCCAGCAGGGGCTGGTGGGTGCTGTTTAGCTGGAGCATGCGGCTTTCAGCCCCCCACCGTGGCTACTGTGGGCTGCCTCCCTCAGGCTCTCCCTGTCTCTCTCTTAGCCCCGATGCCGTGCTGGATCCCGAGGGCGATTTCGACCTGGACGACACGATGGACGTCGCACGACACGTCGAGGAACTTCTCCGGAGGCCGATGGACAGTCAGTGGATCCCCCACACCCAGTCGTGACCCTGCACCATGGTGCGGCCCTGGCCCGGCAGCCGTGTCCCTGGCCGTTGATGTGGGGACCATGCCCCGTTGGGAGCAGCCCCACGTTCGTGTGGCGGGTGAGGGGAGGTTGATGCCCAGCTGTGGGCTTTGCTCTGCACCAGCTGCAGCCTTGGTACTGCTTGCGCTAATGGTGGCTGCATCAATGGGGTACCTGGCATCTCCCCTCCCTGCCGCTCAGTGCTCACCCTCACTTCCCTCCCCGGCACGGCCAGTGCCACCTTGTCCTAGCCCATGCAGTGCCACGCCTGAGCTAGGGCCAGCCTGCTCCTGGGTGCTGCTGGCAGGCGTGGCAGCGGCCCTGTCCAGCTAGTGTCAGTAGGGAGCTGTCCACGGGCACAGGCAACGCAGCCCGACCCAGCCTCCCGCTTTAGCAACCACGTGCCTGGTTCTTTATCAATAGCAGCCCCTGCCCCGTCCTCCCCCACACGCACCAGGCCTTATTTCCTGGCATGTGGAATAATTCCAGCTGCCCTCCCTCCAAAGAGGGGCAACGGGGCAGCCCCCTTCTGAGAGGAGCGCTGGGCATGGGGCTGTGGAGGGACAAGCATGGCTCTCCCAGGGGCTGATCCCATCCCCTGTTCAGCACATGGTACATGGCCCCTCAGAGCCCCCCAGCAGCAGGGAGGGGGGATGCCCCTCTTGCCCCAGTGCTGCTTTTTGCTCCTAGCACAGACCAGCCAATAAAGCTAATGGGATTTTTTTAAAGCCAGGGTGTGATGTGAGGCCCTGGGGCCGGCCACGGCTGCGCCAGGCAGGTGTCAGGGGCATCTGGCCATCTAGCCTCAGTGGCCAGAGGGTGGCTAGCCTGTGCCCGCTGCCGGTAACGAGGGCCACGTGCAGCTGGCTCAGCACCTCTGGCCCCTGCGCCAGCCGCTGGGCCCTGCAGGATTCCCTAGGCTGGCTCTTGTGCAGCCCCGCTGGAAGCATGGCTCTGATGCCTGAGGGCCTCCTGCCCCCTTCTGCAGCTGGCCCAGTCACCCCAGGAGGCTGGGGCCGAGTTGGGCCTGGCCCCTGACCCACAGCACCAGCCTTCCTTTCCCCGGCTGCTGCGGACACGCGGCTCCAAGCCAGGCCCCCCTGCCCTGCCCAGGGAGACTGAGAGCTGCAGGGGCTGGAGAAAGGCACAGCCCAGCCTGGGCCCGGCTGTCAAGCCAAGCTCTAGGGTGAATCTCCGACACCCCCAGCCAGCGGGGCTGGGCTCTGCTCTGCTGCACCCGTCCCAGCCCAGCCCGGCCTCGCTGTGGGCTTTGCTTGGCTGCAGCCTGGCCATTCACCCCCAGGGGGCAGCACCTCCCAGCACGCCAACCCTGCCCCAGTCCTGCAGGCGGGCCCCACACTCTGTCCTTGCTGCCAGCGGGCAGGGGCTGGCACCTGGCCCCCCAGCCACTCGGCTGCACAGTGCCAGGGCAGCTGCAAACCTAGGGCCAGCCTGAGCTCTGCCTCGCAGCTGCTGCAGGCCGGGAGCTGTACTGGGTGGACAAGGCCATCTTCATACAGGGGCCCTCGGCCTTGTCTCCTTCCCATGATGGGGCGGGGGGGAGGGCACAGCTTTCTCTGCAGGGCTGCACCCCATCAGCCGCCAAAGGGGGTGCAGAGACCCTGCGCTGATCATGGCCTCATGGCACATCCATGTGAGAGCCAGGCAGCCTCCTGGCCCCAGTGCTGTGCTCGGTTCAGGGAACAGCCCCTGCAGTGAGCAAGGTGAGGCTATGATCCACAGGGCCTCAGCCGCTGCGTGCGATGCCAGCCTGGTCACACCCCCTCCCCCCCAATCACGATCTATTGGAACTGGAAAAGGTGCAGAGAAGGGCAACAAAAATGATGGAAGGTCTGGCCCAGCTTCCATGAGGAGGGACTGAGGAGACGGGGACTGTTCAGCTTGGGAGGGGGTGTCTGCAAAATAGTGACTGGGGTAGGGGAAGTGGTATTTACCCCTTCCGCTAACACAAGAAGCAGGGTCACCCCCTTAAAAAGTGAGAGGCAGCAGGTTTAAAACAGACAAAGGGAAATACTTCACCCGCCAGGGGCGGCCTAGGGCCACGTGGCCAGGGGATGCTGTGAAAGCCAAAAAGCATAAAACTGGGTTAAAAAGAGATCAGTTCCTGCCCTTTGCCACGATGGTCAGGGACTGAACCCCCTGCTCTGTGTCTCCCTACACCTCCAATGGCCAGCTGCTGGGCCTGGCCAGCAGCTGAATCACTTGATAACGGTCCTGTTCTGTTCATTTCTTCTGAAGCACCTGGTGCTGGTGGATGACAGGACATGGGCCAGACCATTCTTATGGGCCCTGGTTTTTGCATTTAAGCCAAGAGAGGCTGCTAGTTGCTGCACCGAGATTAATCCAGCCGGGGCACGTGCCATCGCGTTAGCACCTTTATTTAAGAGAAAGTGAAAGCCTGTAAATACAGCAATAAAATATACAAAAAATAAAATCTTTACAGTATTGAGCTTCCCCTGGGGGTGCGACATACTCACAACAGAGGTGGCTCGAGAGGAAGTGGAGGGTGCAACTGGGGGAGGTGGAAATGGGTGCTATTGGGTAGCTGGACAGGCTCCTAGTCCCCTGCCCAAAATAGAGGGCCTGGAGCAGCAGCTCGGAAGGAGCTCTTGCCCCTGGTGGGGGAGATGCGCTGCCATGCCAGCACCCGAGCTGCTGGCTTAAGAAAAGGAAACATCCACAGCATCGATAAGCGTGGGCTTAGACCACAATGCACAATGCAGACAGCTCTCACTTCCACCCCCTGCCCACCCCTTTCCCAGTGCCAGCCGCCTCGCCCCCGGTGGCTCATGCTCACCCAATACTGTGACATCAGCAAGCCTGAGACATTTGAAGCCTGGCGTCTGGTTACAGCAAGCTCCCTATTTGGTTAAGTACGGTATATAACTGTGTTAGTGGCTTCATACGCTCGCCCCCACGCTATCTACAGTGTGACCCAGGCTCCACGGAGCCGAGCCGCCATCTCTGACCAATAACACTGCTGGCCGTTTGGCACCTTTCCAGTACAGGTTAGGAAAGTAGTTAGCAGCCTCCCTCCACGCACACAGCTGGCTGGGAGGTAGCTTATCACTGAAAAACCAACATCAGACTGAAATGAAGTGCAGCCCCCTGCCCCTGCGCTTCCGCTCCCCCTCCAACAGGCCAGGACTGGCCAGCCGCAGAGCAGCGAGAACCGGTCTCGGCAGGCTGGAGATCCATTGGGTTTAAACTCGAAATAGAGCAAGCCGGGGAAAGCCGCCCTGGGTTTGGTTCCCGGGCCCGGCAGCCAGCCTGGTTATACCCCCTAGTGGCAGGGTAACGGAGGGCACCCCGCTGTCAATATCGTGACCCCCCGGAGCGAGGACCCAGCAGCCGCGTAGCAGAGAGCGGACGACAGTCGAGAACCTGCCTCCTCCCCTGGCAAGCCAAGGTGCCCTGCCGAAGCATTTCCGGGGTGGCTCTGAGCACCTCGGCACATCAGCTGGCCCATCCAAGCAGGGAGCAGACCCTGGTTGGCGGCGCAGGACTTGAACTGAGCCATTCACAACTGAATCCGGTTCAGGGGCTGAGAGGATTTCCCCCTTGTGAGGACGGATTGGAAGGATCAACAGGTACCACAGCAGCTTGGCTGATGGTCCATCTTCGATGCCATCTTGTGCCCTGAAGCGGGTGACCCTGGCAGAGCAGCACAGAGCGTTCTGAGTTACTCACCCCGCTGCTATCTAAAGCACTTCAGGCGAGGACTCGGGGGGCCCAAGTCTCCTTTCCCCGCTGCCTCTTTCATTAGTTAAAAGTCCTCCTGGGTGTTTGGAGGCTGGCAAAGGGCAGGAGTTGGGAAAGTGGCTTCTGGCCACACGCAGTGACACAGGAGGCCTGGGAAGCGCTTTGCACGATGGGAGGCGGCACTCAGAGGCGAACGGGCACTCAATCGAGCAAAAAACCAAAAGTGTGTTATGTAAGGAAACAGAAAAGAGGTTCCCTCCCCCCTAGCCATTGACAGCACCAGCTGGTGGTTCCAGTTACACGACCGGCCGCAAACTGATCAGGACCCTGGTCCTCCGTCTCTCCCCAGGGATGCTCTGGGACACGGAGCTAAGACGTGACCTAGCGGGACGAGGGCGAGGAAATGACTTGAGCCAAGAAGCTAGAGTTGTCGAGACGCTCCCCTGAGAGAAGCTGCAGGAGCGTGGAGCTGGGCGTGCGTCCATCACATGGGCGAGGCGGCGCACTCCGGAGTCAGCTCCATGTCAAACGTCAGAGACTCTGCCGGGAAACACACAGGGACGGGGCCACAGTCAGATGAGGGGGAGCCCCCGGCACTGGCTGAATGCGACATGCCTGGGGGGGCACCAGCTCGGGAAGGGTCTGTGGTGAGCCCAAGCCAGACCCGAAGAGTCCACGGCTCGGCTAAGCGCTCAGAGGGCCCAGGGGGGACCTGGCATCGCCCACTTACCAAACTGGCCTCCTGCATTGGCCTCCGCTCCCTCACTGTTATTGCCAAACTGCATGAGCGAATCCAGCGTGCGCGGGGACATGGGCAGGTCGATTGTATTGCTGCAGGTAGTTCTGTAGTGGGAAGGTGGGGAACAGCACAAGAGAAGCCGTGAGAGGCCAGCCCTAGCTGCAGAGGCAGCAGGAGCTGCGCTGCGCCGCCTGAGCCCCGAGAGCTGCGTCCCGCCCCACCACAACGGGGTGCTTAGTGTCTGATGGAGCTGGGCCTGGTGGGAAAGGAGCTCTGATGGGACGGATGGTGCCGTGAGCCGAGCATGGGACTGGCAACCTGCCTTCAATTCCCAGCTCTTTACCCGCTTCCTGAGTGACGTGGCCCAGAGTTGGACTCTTTGGGCCCCAATTCTTCATCTGCAGAACAGGGATAACCCCCCCTGCATCTCAGCCAGCCAGCCGTGCTTGGAGCCGCTCTGAGCTGGGGCGTCTGTGCAGCACCCGGCCCAACAGAGCCGGATCTCAGGGTTGCTGTAACCCAAAGAGCGAGACTGTTTCCCACCATCGAGGCAGGTCTCCTTATGGAGCAGGGACCCTGTGCTCACACACACCCCTGCAGCTGCCCCCTGGCAGGGCCGCACCAGCAGCAGCCGCCTCTGCGGAGAACACTTACGGGGTGACGCAGATGAACTTGGTCTTCAGGTATGGTGCCGTGCCTGTGGGGAGAGGAGCGAGGTTACTGGCTGCTGTCTGACCCCTCCACAGAGCCCCTGGGACGTGCCCATCCCTGGTCGGCCCCGCTGTTGGGACACTTGGCCAGCCGCAGACGAGACGGTTTCTCTGCCCCCAAGAGCAAAGGGCCTAGGTTAAGCAGCAATGAGCCAGCTGGGAAGGCAGCGCCCTGCGCTTGTGATGCTGCCGGCAAGCGGCTACCGACGTTCCCTCTCTGCAGGCCTCAGCGCTCCCGGCAGCTGTGGAAAGTCAACGACTACCTGAGTCTGTGGCTTCGGGGTGTTCCTGGCTCTCAGGGCGACAGTATTTGCCGAAGGCGTCCTCCTTGGGAATGTCGGGGTACAGGTAGACCAGGGGCGAGACCAGGATGTTGGTGGCGTCCATAATTTTGTAGCCCATGATTATTTCCGCGAACGACATGCTGTTGAGCTGCTGTTTGGTGTACGGCTCCACCGACTGGATCTGGGTTTTCCCTGGAGGAGAAGGAGGAGACGGCAACATGTAACGTGGGCCCTCGCACACATCCCTTGCGGAAGAGCTCCTGTGGGAAACGCCCCAGCGAGAGAACAGGAAGAGACACGGACCAGCCAGCCTTGGGGCCGTGGCTTGCCGCAGCTGGGCAGCTCAGCCAGAGCAGAGGCAGGCTGTCGGCAGGACAGGCCGGAGCCCTGTCTCTGGCTGCACCAGGAGCGGAGCATCCTGGGGGCCGTTGCTAGAGAGTTTGAGCCACAGAGGCAGCTCATGGGTCACAGATCAGTGGCACAGGTAGGGCAGTGGTTCGAGTGCCAGCTGTGGGGTCTGAGCCCACGTTAATTGGCTGGCTCCCCCTGCGTGGCCGAGGCCAATCGCTGAAGAGGGCAAGACCCTCCTCCTACAGCAACGGGCCCACCCGCCCCCAGCAGGGGACAGGGCAGCGGGGGGCGGGGAACGACACGTACCGCTGATGTCCTTCTCCACCCAGGTAAAGGTGATGCCACCCTCCTTGCTGCTCTCGCTGAAGCGCAGCAGGAAGGTGCCCGGTGGCTTGGTGCTCAGGATGGCTCGTTCCCGCTCCTTGCTGATGAAGCCCATGATGTACCTGAGCAGAGGGGAGACGGCGCTTGAGCCACACAGCGGCAGCTGCCAGCCGGGCTGTCTGCTTCAGCGCCACCACCCGCCCGGCCCCTAGTGCCGCAGGCTGGCCAGCTGCGCGCTGCGAGGGGGGCTCTGCAGGCGGAGCCATTGCAGGATCGGACCCGCCCTGCCACGCAGCTGCGGCCCCGGCAGGAGCTGTGCGCCCTTGGCGGAAGGGATCCCTCGCCCCCGCTGCTGCGGAGGGGGCTAGGCGCAGTCTCAGCAGGGCACAGGGGACTTGAAGCAGCTGCGCCAGAGGAACTTACTGCAGGGGCTGATCTGCTCCTGGGGATCAGCTGAATCAGATCCAGGGGACGGGTCACCCCTGCTGGAGGGAAGGAGGTAGCTGCTGTCTGGCCCCCTGTGCGCCCAGGCAGCCCCACCCAGGGCTCACAGCCAGCCCGGGCGTCCTGTGGGCCGGATGTCAGCTGCAGAGCTTCCCATGGCTCAGCCCAGAAAGCGCCTGCTGAGCATCCAGGACAGCCACAGATCCCAGCCAACAAGCCCCACATTCAGCCCACAGCTTGGAGCACGTTTTAGGGGGAGAGGCCAGTCTTGATGCAAAGACTGCACCACGGCCGGGGCACCCTGTTTCAGAGCTGGTGCCCCTCCCCATTGCCATGTGCACCCCCCATTTCTGATCCACGTCGTCATCCAAGAGAGTTAAACCAACGCCCAGGGACCCGGCCTGGCGCTCAGACCTCTGACAGAGCTCACAAGGGCTGGCTTTAGCGAAAACAACGACATTTCTCCACGTGGAGACTTGCGGAATTGCTGAGATCCGAGGGCCGTGGCACACCCACACGTGGCCATCTCACAGCTCCCGCCTCAGCCCATCACCTCCCCTGCGCCAGCTCTGCTGGAGCCCAGGCTCACCCTTCGTTCCACAGCGCCAGGATGTATTTCTTCACAAGGTCAATGATGTTGTCCAGCCAGACCCAGAAGGAGAACCCTTTGCCGGCCATGTTTTCCTGCAGAGAAGCACAAAGACGCCCCATCAGGGCAGGCCCATGCACGGGGAACGTGGAGCAGGGGGGTGGGGGGCAGGGTCTCACCTTGCAGAACTTGGCCCATGTGATCTGGCATCCGGAGTAGTTGACGCCGGGCCCTGAAGTGGGGCAGAAGGAGTGTTAGCACTGGGGTGAGGAGTCGAGTTGGGCTGCACAGTCCTGCGGGCCCCTCGGGACCCTGCCGGAGCTGCTGCCCAGGTATCCCGTGAACACTGGGACTGGACCCAGCCTCTGCCTTCAGCCTGTGTCCCTCGTGCTGGGCCTGCCCTTCTGTTCGAGGGCAGCCTGGGTTCACCCCCCCACACACCAGCCCCGAGCTCTCCCCAGGCTGGAAGTGCACCAGCCACAAGCCTGTCTCTCTCACAGGAGCAGCCTGTGTCCAGATGCGTTGGTACCAGCCTCTGCTAGGACACGGGGCAGGCAGGCCCCCCTGCCCAGGGACAAAAGCCCCACATTGCCATAAGAGGTCCCATGTTTTCCAGTTGCCCCTGGCAGAACCCGCCTGCCTAAGGGGTTTAAATCCACTGCAGACACAGCCTAGCCCTGCGGCAGACAGGTTACCGAGGAGTTTCTCGGCCAGTGTCGTCAGCTGTTCGATGCTGAGGCCCCGCTTGGTGGTGGAGGAGAATTGCCAGCTCAGGACCTCGGCCACCTGGTCCCACGTGCCGATCGGTGGCTTGGTGAAGAAGTTCACGTTCTGCGGGGAGAAACAAAGCCTTCCTGTGGGGGACACTGATAAAGCCGCACACCGGCTTGCAAGGGGCCAACCCCCCTTGGGCAGCCCCTAAGATAGATGCTGCCCCCCACTCAGATTGCCGCGTGGGTTGCTGCGTGAGAAGGACGCGCTCCGGTGCGCGTGACCGTGGCCAAGTAACTTCCTCTTTCTGTGCTGGAGTTTCCCTGCTTCTCCTCTCGGTCTTGTCTGGATGGACGGAGGAGCTCTGAGGCAGGTACGGTCTCTGTCTCCCTGCAGCACCCAGCATGATGGGGCCCAATCTTACTGGGGCCTCTAGAAATAGCACTGGATGGAGAAGAAGGGTTTCTGCAGCCCCATCTCAGCGGCTGCTCCTCTGACCATGCGATGACAGACCAGTGTAGACTCAGCCCCCCGGGTTCCGGGCCCCCTGCCCAAAGCGCAGCGCAGGGTGGTTTTGCGGGAGGTTTCACACGATGCCAACCTGGGTGCCCTCAGGCCCGGGCCGTTCAGGTTCAGTTTCCTCTCGGAAGAGATGGACGCCCTGGAGCGGGTCCCCACGACCTGCTCTCGCCCCCCCCCCGTGGTCCCCAGGAGGCCCACCCTTTCCTGCACAGGGTGCGTACCTTGGGGTTGTTGGTCAGCATGTTGTACCACAGGATGGAGGCCCAGGCATTGGGCATCTGGCAGATGTTGGAGATGACGACGACAGGCAGCGAGTGGGTCTAGAGATGAGATGTTGTTGTTTCCTCAGCCTACTCCAGACACCCCCATCCGCCTGGGCCCTCCAGTGTCCTACAAGCGGCGCCGTCTGCCTGGGTCCCACTGGGGTTCCTTGGGCGAGCCTCCCCAATGCAGGTGCAGGGAGCCTCATCTGACACCCTCTCCCGTCAAGCCGACCACCCCCTCTACTGCCTGCCCTGCTGCTCCCTCCAGCATGAGCGGCTTCGCCCACAGCCACTTCCTGGCTCTGCACCTGCCCCTCCGGGCCTTTGCTGCAGCGGGCCAGGCCCACAGCTCATTCTGGGCCTGGACCAGCCCCAATGTTCTTGGGGGGGGAGGGGGAAAGAAGGAGGAGGAGAAGAGCCAGAGGCACCCGTCAGAGCCAGGCTCCCCCCGCCACAGGGCTCCGCTCCGCCAGGCGAGCCATTCCCACAAGACTCACCTCCAGGTCTATCTTCAGGCCCTGGTGATAAACCTCAGTCTCGAAGGTGATGAGGTGCAGCTCCTCCGTGACGATCAGGGAGGCCTGGGGGGACGACAGGGGGCGTTCAGGGGATGGGAGCGACCCTGCTACTCGCCAGGGGCTGGGCAGCCAGCAGATGAGGTGCTCTGGGTCACAGAACAGCAAGGGTGCCCACGGGCGGGCACCAGGGCACGACGAGGCCTGCTCACCGCAGACGCCCTGGGGATGCCCTCGAGCCTGACCTGCTGGGGGAGTGTGTGCGGCTTTGCCTCCCTGCAGAACGCAGAGTACACACGCTTCGCTCCCTGGAGGAGATGGCCCAAGGGGGGACCCTGGGGTCTCTCCCCAGCCCAGAAGGAGTCTCCTTCAGGGCCCCCTGCTCTCGGCGCACACAGGCTGGGACACTCACATCGCAGTTGGCTCTGCCCCCATTGCCACATCTCTGCTCCCGCAGTGTCTGCAAAGAGAAAGGAGGAGCTGAAGGCAGGGCAGCACCAAGCATGTCCAGGGCCAGCACCGTGCACGGCTCGGTTACCCACCAGGTGCTTGAACTCCGCCGACAGGCTGCCGTTGTTCGACTCCTCCATGTTCATGACCTTGGTGTTTGTCCCCAGGATGTTAAACTTCCGGGACCTGGCGGGGGAGGGAGGGGAAGGACTGTTAGGACCCCTGAGCCCAGCAGCACTGAGGGGAAGGGATGCGTCGTGCGTCTGAGGGACAGGGAAAGGTGAGAGACGTTGGCCCCACTTACCCCCGGAGTGCAGCAACGTCACCAGAGTCCCTGGAGAGGAGAGAAAGGCAGAGCGTCAGCTCACTCCAGAGTGGAGGACGCGTCCCATTTACACGCACCAGCTGGGCACCACAGCTCCCAAGGGAACGGGAAGAGAAGGACCCAAGGGGGCTCTGCGCAGACTGCTCGTTCGCACGAGAGCACCTGAACAAGGGCTGCGTGCAGTGGGCGGGGAAGCCTCCCAAGTGAAGGGCTTGGGCACCACGTCATCTGTAACCCTCCGCCCATGCTTGGTCCCAGGGTAGGAGCAGATTCCTCTGGAGAGGTTGGTGCCAGGGGAACGTCCCGAGCTTGGGGAGAGCCCATGGCTCGTCGCCCTTTCCCGCGGGCACGGCCTGGCGCAATACTCACTTGTCGATGCAGACTTTAATTTTCAGCTGATAGTTCAGCTCGGGAAACTTGACGAGTAACCTGTTGGAAGGAAGCAGCTGTTTCACCATGAGCCGTTTGGACACCGGAGCAGCTGCAGTTCGTGCTAACGAGCCGAGCATCCTAGGAGATTTAGACAGCTGCCAGCAGCAGAGCCGTGCGCAGTTCTCGGACAGCACCACTGCTCACACGCATGAGCTGGGACAGCGCTTTGGTGAGCTCCGGGGGCCTCTCCTCTTTCAGGAGACTAGAGCCCCAGCGGTGGCTGCTGGACATGCTGGGAGCTGTGGGGCTCCTCCCGAATGCAGGCAGGTCACAGGCCCCAGCCCGTTCTGTAGCTGGGGAACTGTGAGGGGAAGGGACTTATCCCAGGCCACGCGGCAGGGCGACGGCAGAGCTAGGATTGACATTCAGGAGCCCTGGCTCTCAATCCTGTGCCCGCCCCTCTCCTCCCGCAGCTCCCGCGTTGGCCTGCTGCAAGACGGCGCTGGCCTGCAAACCCAGGTGCCCCGGGTCTTTCTGCTTCTTGCTGCCAAGCGTTTCCACGGGACAAGCAGGCAGAAAGGCTCCATGGGGCGGGGAGAGGCTGGGCTGAAGACAGGCAGCAATGGGAACGCGTTGACAGCGACCGACGCCAGGCACCTCAGAGCCGGCCCGCCAGCCAGCGGAGGCTCCGTGCCCTGAGAAACAGGTGGCAGCAGAAACGAGAGACCCAGCGCTGGACACAGGAGCACTGGACACGTCCTCCCGCCAACCTTGGCCGCAGGGGGAGAACAGAGCAGCCGGCGACGTGTCAGCAGCCGGCCTGCCATTGCAGCGCCTCCCCCCAGCGGCCGCAGCAGGGCTGGATTCACTGCCCTGGCTGCATGGATGTTTTCCAGCCAAGCTCCATTTCGCGGCTGACAGCAGCCTTGCATTCACCCCCCACCCCCAGCCCCAGACCGACCTGACTTTGGTGGTGAACTGCACGCCAGTTTTGATAACCAGGGGGCGATCAGGGTGCATGGGCATGCAAGGCTGCCTCTCCACCACGAAGGCGCTGCGGGAGGAGAGCAGAGGGCGCGTCAGGGTCAGAAGGAGCCTCGTCTCCGCCCCCCACCCCACCCCCCGCGTGAGGGCCCCTGGTACCTTTTCATTAGATTCCTGAACAGCTCCACAATCCTCTCCTCCAGCATGGGCCGGTGCTGGACGATGGGGTCTCCTTTGTAGGACACTTTCTGCTGCAGCTCTTCTAGCTTCTTGATCTGCTGCCGTGTCTGAAGCTGCGACTCCGCCAGGGACGTTATCCTAGAGGGTGGGATAAGACGCGTTACTGCCTCGTTCTATTTCAACCTACTCTAGCCCTCAGCGCCATGGCACCCAAGCGCCAGCAATCTGCAGCTAGAGGAGGGGAGACGAGCCCCCGGACTCCTGGCTCCCCCGGGCTGCAGGGCACATCGCAGCAGGAGACAGGCAAACACTCGAGGGGCAAGTTTTGCAAAGGAGAACTGTGTAAATGGCTCAGCTGTGGCTGGGCAGCAGCCCCCATTCTTCACAGCCACCTTGTAGGATCACACCGGCCGGGGGCACGTGATTATTTTTGCCAGGCAAATCGAACCCCATTGGTTCTTGCAGCGGCCAGGTGGGATATTGGTGACAATTCAGCCAGGCTGCGGAACAGGTTTGAATTAAAGCCCTGCCTGGAGTCCAAGCAGTGCCCAGCAGGGGGGAACGAATGGGAACAGGCCATGGGGAAGCCCACAGGCACTCACCAGTTTTCCAGGCGATCCAGGCAGATATTGGGAGGGCCCCCGATACACGCAATTTGCTGCCTTCTCTTCCAGTCAGCCAGCTCCTCGTCTGCCAGCGTCTTCTGCACGTATTCCATGGCCGAGAGCAGCCCAGCCAGCTCGCTCACAATCCCCTGTCAAGGGAACAAGACGGTCAGGTGTTGCCCAGTCCCTCCAGCCCCTGCAAGCTCTAGAGCCATTAGACGGGAGGCTCCGGAAAGGCGCCGGCAGCTCTGCCAGGATCGATGAGTTTTACTGTGGCTGTGTCTTCCTGTTCTGTTCTCGCCGGGTGCGTCTAGCAAGCCCATCACCATGGTATCTGACACTGATCTTAGGGACAGATGGTCAAGTGCTCAGTACCCACAGGTGGGGCCAGGTTTCCCAGCGCAGCCGCCTGCCAAGTTTCTCTGGACAAATCTGGCCATTTGTTACAGTGCCTAAAATGGGAGTGGAGGCTGTCTAGAGGGTCTGGCCCCTGGGCTGTTCTCCACACACTGGATACGCCCCTTGAACTACAAGGCCAGAAAAAACAGAAGTCAGGTTTACAAGAGCTGAAGCCTCCACTCCGGGGTGTGAGCTGGGCCAGCGAGATCGTTTAAAAATGACACCGTTAATGAAACGGGCGCCCGTTCGCATGCAGCCACGGCAGCAGCGTCCCGCTGCGTAGCCCAGCTGCCTTTTGGCAAGAGGCCACTTGCTGGCAGAGGCAGGAGATGCCTCGGCTCTTTTCATTTCTGTCTTGTCTACTGGTGTCTGCAGACGACAACGCTGGCCGGGAAGCCCCCAGCTGAGTGACCAGCGAGGGCAGGCGGGGAAGCCAGGAGAGCAGCATACTCGTCGCATTTGGTCCAGCGCTGTCAACATCTGCTCCAGCTGCTGCATCTTTTGCCGGGTCACCGACTGATTGTTTCCATTCAGATCCTGCATATCTGGGTGGGGAGGAGAGCGAGTCACTCGCCAGTCGCATGCCGCAGCCCTGGGCAGGTACGGCCTCCCCCCTTCCTCCTCCCGCTCAGTTCCCTGCCGAGCAGGTGCTGGGCTAGCAAGCCTTTGGCTGTCTTCAGCAGAACTCTCCACCTCCCCACCCAGGAGCGTCGAGCACCCCCAGCCTGTCACGTGTTTATCCTCGCAGCCCCCGAGCAGGCCGGGCAGAGCCATTAGCCCCACAGGCTGAGGCACGGAGTCTAAGCAGCTGTCCAAGTCACACGAAGCCTGTGGCAGAGCCAGGAACAGAACTGGGGTCTCCTGAGTCGCAGGCCGGCACCCCATCCTCACCCCCGGCACCGGGGAGCGAAGGCTGCGACAGGCCTCACCAGACCCCGCCCCCCAGCGTGTCCCTCTGTAGACGGGCTGCCCCCTCTCCGTTTACCTCCCTGGCTCTTCAGCGTCTTGTAGTTGAAGTCGAAGTCATCCTGGAGATTCTCCACCACTTTCATCTTCTGCTCCAGGTCCTGCAAGGCAGGGGCTGGGCGTCACTTCAGGGTCAGAGGCGCAAGTGCCCCCAGCATGTTGCACCAGAAGGGCGGGGGGGTGGGGGGGGGCGCGAGACCCACTCCCGGGGCAGCCGGGCTGACCTACCTGCACCCGCTTCCTCACGTCCTGTAGATGCTGCTCCAGCATTTGCTGCTTCTCCGTCACCACGGTGGCTGTGGGGTGTGACGCCTGCCCCCCTTGCTGCAGGGGGGAACAAGAAAGGTGTGTCCCGCCGGATCACAGACCCTGCGGCGATACCTTCCACCAGCTCAGGCCTCTTGGCGCAGGGAAGCTTTGCAAGACGATCTCCCCCCCGACCCAACCCTAGCACTAATAAAACCAACAGCCGTGGAGTTATTTGGATCAGGGCTCCTGAATCTTAGTACACACCATCCCTTCCCCGCCCCCACCCCCCCTCAACCCCCCCTCAACACATAAGAGGAGAGAAGGCAGGTGAATGCACAGACGGGGGAGCCTGTGACCCAAGCGGAGCGAGCCTGTACCGCATGCTGCGCTCGCGGGGAGCGCTCACTAGCCAGCAAACAGAAGTGACAGCGGCCAGAGCCAGGTAACGGCCACCCTGCGCTGCCAAGAACTCGCTGCTTTCCAGGCACTGAGCGAACGTGACCCGTCTTGACTGGGCATGTGAATGGCCACTCACATCCCACAAGGGTGTGGGTCCCACCTCTGCCCCATTTCAGCCCAAAGGGCGCTTAGGCCTTGCCCTGCCTCAGGGCAGGGGTGAGCGGCTGCCTGGCAGCAAACAGCCTCCGCAAAGGTTGCGGACCCCCCCTCACCTGGGCCGCAGTTGCAGCTGTCTGGAGGAGGCGAGATTCCTCCCAGAGACACCGAGCCACGATCCGGGCGATTTCCATTGGCTTTTCCAGGTATCTGCTCTATATGCATTTTTGGAGAGAAGGACAGGAAAAAAAATCCAACCAAAATGGAACAGGTGACGAGACTGTCTGATTTCCAACCTCGCGTCACAGGCCGGGCGTTCCAGAGCTGCTCAAGGGAACTGCTGTGGATTGCGACAGGGATTGGGAATCAAATGCACCGAGGCTGAGGCCCCCCCACCCCAAAAGCTGCCTAAAACAGAGCAGGTCAGTCTCATGTAGTCTCTCTCACAAGAGGAGCCGCCGCCTGGGCTTGCGGTGCTAGGTTATGGGGTCTCGCGCTTCTCCCGTGCACACCCCCCTCCACCCAGAGGCTCTCCATGTGGGCCCCTCCCACCCAGCAGCCCCCCATCCCATGCCGCCCACCTGCAGGAACTGCTTTATCCTGCGCAGGTTGTGCTGGTACAGGACATTGGACTCCTGCAGGAACCGGCTGTACTGCTGATCAATCTCCCCCAGCAGGTTGTGGAACACCAGCGTGGCGTGGGACTCCTTGCTGGCCGCGTATGCCCTGCACGGGGGGGACCGGGGAGGGCGGGACTGAAACAAACATGTCCTCACACGTACGGAGGGCCAACAAACGAGCCCAGCTCTGCTCCCCCAGCCACAGCCCCGGGCAGCTCCACCAGAGCAGAGGCGGGACCCCCAACGTGTACTGCGAGGACTCCCTGCTGGGACGTCAGCCCGGAGCACCCAGTTTCCTGGAGTTCCCCTAAGAAAGCCCCGGGGAGTGCAAGCGGTGCCACCCGCGTGCCTGAGGGCATGGTACACGCCAGCCTTCGTCCCCTGGGCAGCATCGGGTCAGCCAGCGATGCGGGCGAGAGAGGCAACGGAGGGGGAGCTCGTGTTCACAAATCTGCCCACAGGCACCCGTCTAGCAGAGAAGCTCAGCAAGGGCAGGGAGCCAAGCACTGAACCCAGCCGGCGTCAGTGGCACCGAGCCCTGGTCTCTGCCCCGCGCGCGGGGAGCGTCATCCAGACGGCCCTGGGCAGCCCAGAGTTCAGGTTCGCCAGCGACACCGGACGTTTGCAGTGCCCCCGACCCCCACAGCCTGGGCAGTCCCAACTGCTGCAAGGAAGAGTCATAACGGGATCCCCATCCCCAGCGAGTCCAGGTGACGTCTGTGAGCTCACGCCCTGCCTGCCACCAGCCACGCACGAGGACTCACCAGTCCTGGCTTTCAATCCAGGGGGCCAGGAACTGCCGGAGCTCCATGGGGAAGCTGTCGCTGTAGAGCTGGTGGAGCTGCTCCAGGTAGCGGGTATCCAGCTGCTGAAGCTGATTCCACTGCGCCATCTCATCGGACTCTGGAAACCTGGCAACACGCACGGAACCGCGTCAGAGCCGCAGGGGCACACACGAGCCCCCGAGCGGGCACTGCCCCCGAGCGCCTCTGAGCTCCCCAGGGAACGGCTCTGCAGGGCATCTGCAGTGCAGTCGCAGACAAAGGGACGGACGCTCTGTTGGGGCGACCAGGGGTCCAAGCCAGATTTTAGCACCTCCCTCCCCGTTTTGCCAGGCTCCTGGCCCCACAGGTGGGCTACTTGGAAGAGCAGCATCGTGGGTGCTTGATCTTTGCCCAACGCTCAAGTTGATCTAGTTGTTAAAGCTGACGGACATCCCCACCGCCATTTTTGGATTCAGCAGAAAAAAAAATTTGCACTGTCTTCCTGATTTTGACAGGAGTTCCTGTCATTGTTACTGCGCCTCCACCCACAGGAGATACAAAAATAACTCCAGTCTCAACCTCTGCAGAGTGGCCCGCACTGAGGCCCACCCCAGGGCCAAGTGGCAATTGTCAGAAATATTTTTTATGGAGTCGATGCATGCCTCAGTTTCTCCCTACACTTTGTGTTGTCGTCCACTGGGGCGAAAAGGATTAGATTTGCTTGCAAGGCAGGCAGAGAGACTGGGGTGAGCGTCACGTCCTCGCTGGTCTGTCCACGGGGAAAGTCATTAATGGCCTGGCTGGACTTGGCCCAGATCAACAAGACGGCCAAAGAAACAAAGCCAGCTGTAACGATTCACGGATCACATGCCGCAAACAAGCTGAGCGGAGACCCCAGGGGGAGAACACAGCACTGAGGAGTGAGGTGGCCAAGGCATCTTAAACAGAGTAAGGACGAAGTGCTCTGACTAGGGGATTTAGAGACGCCCCTGGAATAAAATACAAACCCGACAACCAGAACATCAGGCCTATCTTGTGATCCATCTGCCCTCATGCACATTTGTAACTGGAAAGAAACTTGGTCTAGCCGCAGGCGCCGGGTGAACGGATCTCCTGGCATTAGCGGCAATGGGGAAGCTGCATCTTGAAGGTTAAAATTCACCTGAGTGCAGTCTGCCCATGTGCTTACTCCCCCTTCCTGCACACGCAAACCTGTGCCGGCCTCCACGCAGAACGAAATTCACCCCGAGACACAGCGGCCTTGCGTGCACTGATTTTCAGCAGCTAGATGGCAGGGCACAAGACACAGGTTTCTCATGTCCCTGGGGGCAGACACACGGCCTAGCGCTGTCGAGAGAGTTTGGCTCTAACCAGTGCAGGGGTGACAGCGCTGATGATGGCAAAGGGAGGAAGCCATCAAACCAGACCCTGGAGCGCTCTGTTACAGCGCTTCCGCTGCCCCCGTCCTTTCTGCTGCCAGGGTACAAACGCCCTCATTTGCCCGTCACTCCTGCCCTTTCCCCAGCAGCGGTACATGGAGAGAGGTGGCAGGAGCAAGGCAAGGCTCCCAGGCATTTGCACAGGGCTCCTTTGAACACAAGACAAAAACCAGCACAAGCTCCATTTTCCAGCAAAGCCCCAAAACGCACCCCACATCCCCTCTGCGGCTGTCCTCAAGGCTCTGGGCCAGAGTCTCTGGCCATTTCCACTCTCCCACCTACCTCTTTTACCTGTTCTCTCATTAGCACAGCAGCTATTTCTCGGGGTTGCGGGAGCATTAGCACTTCTGTACAGCCCCCAAGTATGCTGGGCTGGACACAGCCCCACCCCACTTAAGTTCATCAACGCAAATTAAAAGTCAGATTCTCCTGCGTGAGCCATTTCCTACACAAACAGTTGTTCTGACGTGGCCCAGAGCCAAGGACCTTCTGAAAAATCATTTTGTTTTCGAAACAAGACAAAGTCCTACCCCCGGGCACGGACATTGCCCCGGATGCAGGGTGCAGCCTTGTTCCACTGGCTGGCAGCTAGGTGTGAAATTCACTTTCGGCCCTTCCAATTTGAAAGGTGGGCGACTAATTTGTGCCTACAGCTTCTTTCTGAGTGTGGGGGATGGAAGGAAGATCTTTTCTCTGGTGACTGGCTAGGCATGGCCTTAGTAAATGTCAGTTTATTAAAGCATAAGTAAGCCACAGGAAGCAGCATAACCGCTGCTCCGCTGAACGGGAGCCAGCCAGCTACCAGGGCTGATAAGCACCACAGAGGAGTTTGCCTGCCGAGTTCCTAGCATGACGACACGAGCTTTCCCCGTACGGTTACGGGCCCGCAGGGGGAACGTCATGTCCCATCAGTGCAGCTGAGGTCCTTGCAGACCCTGGATCTGCCCAGACCCCCCCGCCACAGAATCGAGTTAGAAAACAGACTCAAATGTCCTCTCCAGGCAGGAGACCAGGAGGCTGCAGACAGACAAGCGAGTTCACGTTTCCGGGGGCAGAATCAGAGGGCGTGGCAGAGAACGACCCTAGCTTTCAGATTCAGCAGCCCGGAGGTGGGTGGTCAGGGTGGCCCAGTGCCTGCATCTGCCACTGACTTTCCCGGGCACGCAGCTCTTCCGAAAACATCTGGCCTTTCGTTTAGGTGCCTCCCAACTCAGGAAAGCCCCTTAGGCACGTGCAAGGCCACGGTTCGGCCCAGGCCATGCCTTCCTGAGCAGGGGTGGAATCGCTCGCAGGCCGGGCGAGGCGCGTGCCTCAGGGGCTCCTCTGGCTCCATTCAGCCAAGCTGCTCTTCAGAATCCTGGCAAAATCCACCTGCAGGATGGACCCAAGACCTGGACGGATTTGCACCCCCTGCAGTCCCCACCTTCAACACTGGCCGACAGCCTTCGCCGACAAACACGGCTAAGCAGAGCATCGACCCCAGCCACATCACGGGGGATCACAGAGAGGTTGGGGCAGTGGGCACGGATCGACCTCTGGAGGATCCCCGCCCCGCCCCACACAAACCCACCCAGGGCCCCTCACGTGGCCACGTCAGTTTTACTATCATGCATGTCGCTCACCCCTGGGTGAACCAACCACCACCCGCTTCTCCTGCCACCTTGGGTGGCCATGAAGCGAGAAAGCTAGATGAGGAATAAAGAAACCACACCGGCCGACATGACTCAGCACCCCTGTCATCCAGCTCCGACGAGAGCCAGGCGGCTCCGGAGCCAGCCCGGCACCAGCGCTAAACTAGCTGCAGGCTCCAACCCTCCCCCATCCCCGCCTAGAGAGAGGTTTAACTCCACCATCTGTCTCGGCTCAGCTGGGTGTCAGGAGCTTTCTCCTGTCCAGCAGCCAAGACATTGAAGTCCCAAGGGAAGGGGGACAATGGAGAGGCTGAGAAGATGCCAACAGGCACACAATGCAACAGCCACACACCCTAGATCCCCGGGATTGAATCCAACCCTCTGCAGAGCGGCAGCTCTACCTCCACCTGGCAGGGCTCTTAACCACCCGTGCTGCCGGTTGCTTGACATTGGCGGGGTGCCGGCATACACCCTCCACCCCCAAACAGAATCTAGCTTGATGCTTGTCTCTGGTTTCCCACCAGAACCAGGGCAGGGAATGAGCTAGACTTTGACTTACAGTAAGTGCGGGAGGCGGGGACTGCTAGGAATCGACAGAAATAAGGAAGAAATAACACTTGGGTTTATTCCATGTGTCAACGGGAATCAAACTAAAACTAGCAGGGGAAACCGGGGCTTGCTCACAGGACAATCTGCAACTCTGTAAAGGCATGAGCCCATCCCCCCCGCTAAAGGTCAGCTGAGCACAACCTCCTCAAACAGAACCTGGCTTTTACAAAAAACATTTCTGCATGTGACGTGTCGGGTCAGATCTGAAAATGGGACTATGGGATCAGTTCAGTATTTCGGGCCGGAAAGGGGGCCAAGAGACAGTGCCAGAGGGGTTGGCATTGCAAGCCTTGGAGTTCAGCCTCACTGAGAAAGGCAGGGGGCAGAGAGAGGAGCGAAGAGAAGTTCGGGTCACATTTTGCTCTTGGGACAAAGCAATGCAGGGGTCACAGGCTGGAGAAACAGGAGACCATTCTCCTCTCCCTGGTCTGATGCGGTTGTAACCCTGCTGACCTCCACAGGGATCATCCCCAATCCATGCCCGAGAGCAGCTTCTGTCACAGCAAATAACTGCAGGGAAAGCCTAGGCCAGGGAAGCCCCCACACAAAGGCCGTCAGAGCAACCATTTAAAGGACAAGCTGAAAGTCAGGGAAGTTGGATGGTGGGGGCAGTGGTTTGAGAGCAGTTAGTTACAGGCAGTATCTGAGATTCCATCAAATGCGCCCAGGAGTCCCCTGCACTTTTCACCCATAGGAAGACTGGAGTTAGATGGGGAAACCCCCCCCCCGCAAGCTCTCCCCGGCAGTTCGGGGTCCATTTCTGCAAGCTTAGGCACTTGCAGGCAAAGCAGCAGCTCAGGAGAGCAGCTGAGTGTTGGTGCTTGCACATGAGGAAGCACAAATCACACACGAGATGAAAGCGAGAACAGCTGCTTTTCTGCTTCTGTTTTTACAGCAGCCAAAACCCTCAGTATGAAGCAAGAGAAACACATCAGAGGAAGGAAACCAGGATAATTTCCCCCCTCTGCACGCTAGGATCCTGGATCCTGCACCCACACATGTATCGATCAGCAGAGGTGCTGAACATTTGCAACACCAGATGCCAACGCTCAACACCTCGAAGAGTCAGAGCCTAATGTGGGTCAAACTTGTCACTCAAGTGCAGGCATCCAGAAGATGGGGCTAAATTTTCCCCACATAGCTACAAGTGACCTGCCCACAAGTCTGTGGCCAAGCCACTGAATTAGGGGGACCCGATTTTTCACACTTGCTGTCTGGATAGGGATAATAGGCGCCCGTATAAGACAAAGCCCTGAGTAACAGGACAGTTCCTAGAAACTTGGGACATCTGGTCACCCTGCCAAGTCCCGCTCCTTAAACAAACAGATCAGCATGGTGCACCATCATAAAACCCAAACTGAGCCAGTACACCAAGAGGAGTCTCCAGCACCAGATCCAGACCTGGATGGGCACTGCTCTTGGCCTCTCACACAGCGCTGGGGAAAAGAACAGGGCTTTGCTCATAATCGCTTTCCAGCTTGGTCTGTATTCATATTGGGCATGGGGCTACCCGGAGCCGACTGCACCCGTTTCAGGAAGCCCGGAGAGCCTCTCTTCTTAGCTTCCAAGTGAAAACAGCTCAAAGCCAGACCAGTGAGTGAAATCAGCTTTCTAATGGCTTCATGCCACATTTCAAAGTGCTTCCCACCAGGAGCTCAGGTTACAGCTGGGATGACACCTGGGGAGAGGGGGGGGTTCACCCCCCCACACACAGAGAAAGCTAATTTAAAGACAAAAGCTGCGGCGTTCCCCCAACCTGCCAAAACGAAGGCCGCTGGCAGCATCTGAAGAGGTCAGCAGGGTTGCTTGGGGCTGATCGGCTCATGGGAGCTCTCCTCTGAGCATCACTGGACTTTGCCCCAGCCCTTTCACGTCCGCGGACTGTGCCCCAAGTCTGCCATGCTTCAGCCAGATGGCTGCTGCGCCCTCGAGAGCCTCAGCACAGATTTTAACCTCCCCCTCTGCTGCCGAGTCCAAAAGGCGCTCGGGGACTTGATGCTTTTGCTATAAACAGACAGACTTCTCTGGGCACAACGCCACAGCAACTTCCACCAGGCCCTGCTACACCCCAAGCCTTCCTCGTGCCAGCCGCCCAGCCCGTCTCCACCAAGACAACCTGCAGCTCAATCTGGGCTTCCTTTAGCTAAAGCCTCTGGGGCGGGAGGCTCCCCTCAGGCAAGAGGTACCCCCTCAAACACAGCTCAGCCCTGCTCTCTTTGCTCCACCATCTGCCCAGGGCCTGGAGTCCTGCCGTCAGCTGCTCTTCGCACCACCGCCTGCACTTCCCCTCGGGCAACGCCCCCTGTGCACAGTGTGGTGGTTCCCTTCTGTACAGGAGACCCCAGGCTGCCCCCTGCCACGTGCTCCAAAAGCTGCTGGGCATACAAGCGGCAGCGAAGCCCCCACAGCAGACTGGTACAACTAGGCTGAGATACCAGGCTAATCACAGTCAATCGCCTGCCGGGCTTCAAACACCCCAAGGCTGTCAGCCCTCAGGGAGAATCCCCGAGGGTAGATACAGCAAGGAGGATGCTGGCACAGGCCAGACTGCAGTGGCTTTCAGCATTTTTAGCAATGTCAATTAAACCTGAAATGCAACGGCGTACGGGGGAGAGATTCCTCGGCTTGCGTGCTGCTGCCACAGCCACAACTGGCACTGAACAGATTCGGGTCCTGGAATTCAGGTCCCCCTGGGTTACAGCTCCACCCCCGCCGTGTCCCCTATTAGATGCTGCCAGCTAGGAGAGGTGCTTGCAAGGCCTCCTCTCTCGTTCACACTCCTGCAGAACATCCCTGGAGTCCTTCCTGCCACCAGATAGGGTGGGAAAATACCGCTGCAGAATTACAGAGCAGCCAGCGACACATAGCCAGCCAGCCCGCCCCCCCCCCCAGACATCACTGGTCCATGGATGACAGCCTGGGCCGCCCTAATGGAAATTTAAGTGACTTGGATTCTCAGTAGTGTCTTTGTAACATTACTGAAAAAAATCCTCCTCTCTGATGTCACTGGCCCCAGGCATGTGTAGGGGAATCCAGAACGCTCCTCAGTGACTCTAGAAACTGCACTGTGTGGGATAAAAGTCTGTTTTGGTTCCAAATAGCAGGTCAGCTGGGATCATCTGAATTCAGATCTTGACTGCAGGTTGCTATTTTATTCACCATCTAACTGTGGGATGTCTCAATACAGCCACGAGGGCCAGACCAAGTGTGTATTAAGTAACGAGGCACCTTCAGTCACCGTCCCACGCAGCTCCCTCCTCCGCAAGCCCGGCTACTCAGCCGCCTTGTGAAGAGCAAAGCAAACCACTGCACTGAGAACGCGCTTATGGGATGTGCCCTCTCCAGCCGTCGGGCTGCCCCGTTGGTCTGAACAGCAGGAGAACAGGACCCCTGCCTCCCAGACTAGCCAGCCCCAGGGCACTGCAAACGTGTGCCCTGAGCACCTTCTAGGAGAGTCCAGACGACTGCAGGAGGCTCGCCACAGACCCGGAGGGTGTTTCCCCACTAAGCAGCCACCAGCAGAGCTGAACTGGTGCCCCCGCCACGTCTTCCACGAAGTGTATTTGAAACGACTCCGATGACTTCTGGAGAGCAGCTGTGCGCGCGGCTCCTGGAAGCGTTGACAGCCCAAAAGCTGGTGTCCCCAGGCTGCAGCATAACAATGACAGTCTCACCACGTCAGCCACTGCTCACTTCCGTGCATAGTTCCTGGCCTGGCCGCCAAAACAAATGTGGGTCCCGTTCAGCTGAGACACTTCCACGTTTCCATGGCGAGCAGGGACGCTGCTTCCACAAAGCCCCCGGCACTCTCGTAAACCAGGGACTGTAGGGTTCACTGGAGCCTCCTCCTCGCACACCTCCCCACGCCTGGTCTGTCAGCTTGTTGGGGCAGAAGCCACCCTTTCCTAGGTGGGTGCGACACCCAGCGCACAGGGACCCTTCTTGAAACGGCCACTCACAAAAGCCTCTCAAAGTGGCTTTGCGGTGTTCTGATACCCTTTGCCCATGCTAGGTTCCTGCAGCCTTGAACAGATCCCAAGGGGGGGAGGGAGGAAGGATTTAGGATGTCCCAGGCGGACTGACCCATCACCAAGCTAGGAATAGACAGGAAGGCACAAGTGGAACTGCTGGAAGTTTTAACCTGGCTGGGGGCAGCTTTGCCCCTTTCCGCCCAAAGGCAGAGTAGAGAACTGAATGCAAGGGGCTCCTCCCCTGGGGGGATGCGGGGGAGCCACTGGCATGGCTGCATCTATGCCAATGCCTACTGTAGAGTCCTGGATTATAAAGCCAGAAGGGACCACTGGGATCATCTAGTCTGACCTCCCACGTCACAGGCCAGAGACCTGGCCTGCATCGATTCCGGCTTTAACTTTACTAGAGCCTCTCTTTTTAGAAACCCCTCCCGTCTTGCTTTAAGAATTGCCAGTGATGGACTCCCCCACAGCCCTCGGTAACTTGTTCTAACGGGAATCTCATTTCCGGTCCGAGTTTGTCTAGCTTCATTGTCCAGCCACAGGTGGGATTTTGTTACTTCTTCGTCTGCGAGACTGCAGAGCCCTCCTTGAAATTCGGTGCCCCACGGAGGAGCTTACAGACCCACCAAGTCACCTTTCACCTTCTCTTTATTATGCTAAATGGCCAAATGCATGTTTTCCAATCCAGTTTCATTCCCGCCTCTGTGATTTCTCAACATTCTCGAATCATTGACGCCATCACCAGACGCGGCTTCCCAGCAGCAGACACCCCACTCCCATACAGGCAAGAGAAGTCCTCCACTGCACTCAGTTTTCCCCTCTTTATACACCCAAGGATGGTATTGGCCCTTCTGGCCAGGGTTGCACCAAGAGCTCACGTGCAGCTGATTCTCCACCATGAGCCCCAAGTCCGCAGAGTCCCTGCTTCCCAGGACACAGTCCCCTATCTCATAGGTGTGGGTGATGGTCTTTGCTCCTCGATGACCCTGTGACGAGTCCCTCAGGGATGCAGCCAGTCAGGACTATGGTGCTTTGGAGCCTGCCCTCAGGTCTCCACGCACCCGTGCCTCCACTTCCTGACTCTGCCCCCGCAGTGTTCAGCCCCCCTGCTCCACCTAGAACCCCCCCTGCACAGGAGGGGTCCTGGGGACTTCCTCCACCCCCAAAGGGCCAGGCATCCACCTTGCAGTCAGAAGTGATTCACAGCCAGTGTGGAAATCAGAGGGGATTATTAGTTCTCGGGTTCACAGCATAGAAAAACTGCTAGCTATCGGCTTAACTAGGAGTTACAACAGCAGTTACCCAGAGACCCCCATTCCCAGGGCTCCCTCCCCGCTGGGCCCCCACGGAGGACTGACCTCTTTCCCCCACCCACCTCCCAGACCCGTCCCCCAGCCTCTCCCCAGTCCTTTGTCTCCTTCCCAGGCAAGGTGGCCGCTCCTCCTAGTCTTCACCTGCCTCAACCTGTCCCAGCTGGCTGACTCAGGAGGACAAAGGGGTCTGGGCTAGCAGACGTGTGGCTGGGGTGGCCCCCTTCCACCCGCCACAATGATAACACACCCGGGTCCCATCACTGAAAAACATAAGAAACATATGGGGACACTGAGGCACACAGACCACACTCCGAGAAACCCCCCAAAATACCTCCACTTCGTCACAGTGTGGCTTTACCTTGAGCCACATTAATTGTATATTGTTCACTTGCACCCAACTTTCCAAATGATCCAGATGGCTTTGTATCAGTGACCTGTCCTCTTCCATGTTTGCCACGCCCCCAACCCTTGTGTCAACTGCCAACTTTATCAGCAACTGCATGTATTCTTCCAGGTCATTGAAACAAATGTTAAATGTTGATTGGTGTTAATTACATTACCCTCCCTTCATTCTGTGTTAATCTAATCCTGTATCAGCCACTCATTACTGTGCCTGAGATCTAAATCAGGCTGACAGACCTATCATTACACATTTACCCATTCTGATATTGGCACAGCAGTGGTGGCCTTCCAACCCTCTGGAGCTTCCCCAGTGCTCCAAGAGTTACTGAAAACAAACAAACAAAAAAACCCAACATTAATGGGCCATTGAACTCCTTAGCCAACTCTTGTCAAACCCTTGGATACAAGTTATTTGCACCTGCAGATTTAAAAAATGGCTAACTTTAGTAGCTGCTGTTTAACATTCTCCCAAGTTACTAGTGGAATTGAAAGTGTTCCATCGCATGATGCGACTACATCAGCTAGTGTTTTTCTCTGCAAACAGAAATATTTACTGAACATTTCTCCCTTTGCTGCATCATCACTCAAAATGGTGTGAGCTGCTCCAGTGTGGGTAGTGACTGGCCCCAGCACGGCCACGTACCATCGAGGTTTGCGCTGGTGGCTAAAGCCCAACACAGACAAGTCCTAAGGGAAAGGAGAAAGTGCTATGCCCTCTCTCACCAGCATTCGGGTCACTTGCATGATTAAAACTTTCACTTGGATGACCCTGAATGGGGTCCCTCACCCATCTAACCCAGACTGGCTATCGCTCACTTTCCCAGCCTAGGTTTAAACTCTGAAGGATAGACTGTTGCGATTCTGCTTGGCTCGTGACTCTCTGTGGTTCGCCTTGCCTTTCATCTCTGGAGCAGAGCCAGAGTGTAACCCCGCCACCAGTACCTTGTCTGACATCACATGGGCACGAGGTGAAAGAACCAGAAACTTTGGAGAGGAACAAAATTGAAAACTTTAGCCTCAAGTTTCTTTGGTCACACTCTAGCTGCACTGGATGTGTGGGCCCAGGGATCTGGGACCCTGGTAACGCCAATCACTGCTAACGGGGGACTGGCCTGTAGGGTGAAATTTCCATACCAAGGGGCACAAGAAATACACACTTGAACATTACTTCAGCCTTACAGGAGGCCTGGCTCCCTCCCAAACAGCTTGCAGACTCAGTTATTTTCCTAGTATGCTTCATTTGGGACCCAACTTCCTGAACAGTTTCTGTGCCATGGCAGCAATTATGCGAGGCCATTTTAAGCTGGTGCATTAAATAATCCCTGTTACAGAGCACACAGACACACAGGAGGATCATTAAACCCTACGTGTCTTGCAGGGGTGGAGGGCGGGGGCGGGTAGTGAATGCTTAAAAAATAGCTTTTACTCAGTATCTTCCAACAGTCCTTGCACTTTGAATGCTTGCTTACCAGCTAGCCTACCTTGGCAGGCAGTCATATGAAAGTCACGCTGCAGTGAGCGAGAGGTGCTGTTTAATTGACAGAAGCCACCAGTCGCTTCCCTGCAAACAACCTTTGCTCTGGGGATTGCTTTCTGAAGTGTAGCTGAGAAACAATGCCGTGCAATCCGTGTGCCAGATTTCCCGGGGAGGGTGTTGTAATGAACCTAAAATGCAGCCGCAAATACTGAAGTCAGCAGGCAGAGTGGGGATCTGCATGGTAAGTCGGGGGACGACCAGACCCCCCCCCCAAAAAAGGGCCCCCGGGTGCTAGGAAGACTCCTTGGCTAGTCTCCTACCTCCACTGTGCAAAGCCAGGAAAATGAGGCTGGGCAGCTGGCTTTACTGTCACACTGTCCGTAAGGAAACAGGAATTCTGCTTCATGAAAAGTTCTGGAGGTTTCACCAGATATTTTCTTTCCACACTGGCACAAAAGCGAGAGCGACACTCACCCATACCAGGCTAACCTGCTGGTTATAGCACCCACTTGGGGTGTGGGAAACCCAACTTGGAGTCTCTGCTCCAAATCAAGCAGAGAAGAGATATAAACCTGGATCTCCCACATGCCTTCACTAACAGGCTAGGACAGGGTGGGTCTGTCTCACTCCCTCTCATCCTGGACCTGAGACATCTCCTCAACCAAACTTTTCATCAATTGGCATTTTCTGCTGAAGAAACGTGTGTCACAATCCCCGACCAGCTCTCAGTGAGTGTCCGGATGGTCTGTAGCAGGGTAAGTCCCACCATCCACTCGTATCCCCAAAGCTTTCAAACGAGCTTCTCCTCGCTAACCCCCCAAGACACTATTGTGAGGCTGCAGTAGATGAATGGGACTCCACCAGCTCAGGTGAAGTTCTACCTGTCTGTGGCATGATAAAACTACCATTAAAAACCAAAGGTCTGGTCCAGCTGAGAGCTCTCAGCTAGCACAAAAACCCACTGTCCTCACTGTGATTTTTTTTGAGAGCAGCTGTAACAGACAAAGGACAATAAAACACAAGCCAGAGTTCACATCTGCCAGAAACATGAATCAGTTCTTGAAGTCTTGGTTTGACCAAATACAGAATCACAAATTTTCTGATTTTCAGTCTTGATTACAAGTAACCTCAGGAACACCGCAGTGTTGATCTGGTATTACGGCTTCTGCAAGCTCTGTTAGAAATCCTTATTCTTAAGCATTCTGACACTCCCGACAGAAGGATCCTTTTGTCATCCAAACCTTGAGAGCAAAGGCTGTTTGGCACTCCAGACCACAACCCAGTCAAAACTAGATGTTTGAATCTCCATAGTTTGGCTTGCCTCGTTTCTGTTCAGTCTGCCCACCACAGGCTGCCCCACTCCAAAAAGGTAGTTTACAGTCAAAGCTTTCTGAAAGGTCATTTTAAAAACAAGGGAAGCTCTAGAATCGCATTCCCTGAACTAACAAGGCCAGCTCTACACCCCTCCTCAAGTGCCTGGCATGGTGTTTGCAGAGCAGTCGTCCTACTTTGATAATCAAGGCTCTAAGTAAGATGGACACAGTCCCCCCAGATTTCCACGCTGCTCACTGCAGAGCTTGGCAGGAGGGAGGAAGTCTGGATGTTTTACAGGTAGTTTGGTCAATACCGGACAGTTCCTTCCTTGTAACACACCGACCAGGGTTTGTGGGAGGGACAACTGCTGGTGACAGCGCCAGGCGCTGGCATTCAGTACTCCCGTCCCAGTTCCGATCCCAGCCCCTGGGTACCAAGTGTGAGGTGCCCGGCTCACCCCGGGGGCTAGAGAAACGCCCCCCGGCCCTGCAGGCTGACGGCCCCGGGACGGGCCGAAAGCGGGACACGACTAGGAACGGAAGCGAAGTCGTGGACCCTGCCCAGCGGCCCGGCTAGGAGCCGCGCCCCCCCCAGACACCCGCCTCCCCGCGAGGCACCGGCTCCTCCCCACGGCTCCGCCCAGCCAAGCCCCCTGCCCCGGGCCGGGCACAGACACGCTCCGGGCCGCCCCAAGCCGCAGTCCCGCGAGCCACCGGGCACAGGGCCAGGCCCGGGCTCCCGGCTCAGCCCCCGCGCGGGGCCGCCTCCCGCCGCCTCCCGCCCGGCGCGGCCGGGCCAGGCTGACGCA
>ML675642.1:11966532-11980745 GCA_007922155.1 Mesoclemmys tuberculata
CGGGGGGGCTGGGCCTGGGGGGCAGGGGCACATGGGGGCTGGGCCTGGGGGGCGGGGAGCACGGGGGGGCTGAGGCTGGAGGGGTGGGGCTGGGCCTGGGGGGCTGAGCCTGTGGGGCGGGGGCACATGGGGAGCTGGGGTACAGGGGGGCCTGAGCAGGACCCAGACATTTTTCCCTGCAGAGGCTGACAGGCTGAGGCCTTCCAGGAGGGATTTAGCCTGTGGCTGCTGGAGGCCTGTGAGCGTGACCCCCAGCCCCCCCCACTCGCCCACTGTGAAGTTGGGGTGGCCCTGCGCTCCCAGAGCGGAGATGCAGCTGCTTCTGGGGCTGGCCCACGTAAGGCTGCCAACACTCCCTTGTCTCGTCATCTCAGTACAGCGAGATCCGGAGTTGCTGAGGGCTGCAAAAAGCAGCAAGAAATAGCCCCGGCGAGGGAGGTGAGCCTGCTTCGTGGTGGTGGTGGTAACGATGCTATCTGGAGGAGGGGTGGGGCGGGGACCCTTATTTCTGCAATGCAAAGCTGGCATCCCTCGGGGGAGGCAGGGGGGCTGTGAGCAGGCAGTGCAGCAGCGTCGCCCAGGATGTGACAGGAGTGGGGGATTTTAGGGAGGCAGAAATTGGCTAAATTATCCCTCCAATTTATTTCGGCTCCGTGTGTCTGTGCCAGGCGCCGCTGTACGAGGCAGGTCTGTAGCATCCCCTTGTGGCCCCTTCCTCCCTCAGCATGCCAGTGGGGGGCATGGGGAGAGGGAAGGGAGGTGCACCACCTGCCTAGTTTGGCCTGTTGATCACATCCAAGCACCCCTAATCAGTCCCAGAGCAAGGCCAGCGCCCCCCAGCCAGGTCATGTTCAGCCTCGCCCCTTTCGAGGAACAGCCGGACTCTAGGCTCCATGATCCTTACACCCGTATCTCAGCGGGCTCACATACCACCGGGAAAGCCAGGCCCTCCCTCTGCTCCCTCAGACTGTTGCTGCCTCCCTGGATTTCTTCCTCCCTTGGCCTGTTTCTAGGCCTTTTCCCCAGCCCTTTCCTGGGCCCCCTCCTCTGTGGGCTCTTTGCCCCTCCTCAGGCTCTGCAGAATTGTCTGCGGCCCTTGGCTGTCAGCCTCTCCCAGGCTGTCTGTGTCTCTTTCCTCCAGCAACCCGATGCCTGGGCTGCCTCCCTGGGCTCTGTCTGTTTGTCCAGGCTCATCACAGGAGGCGGTCCAGCTCTGGGGCTTCGTGGCATCTCCCCTCACCCTTTGCTTGAGCTCCCTTCTTAGGACAGGACCACCAGGACCTGCCCGGGCCCTGATGTCCATCCTGCATTAGTCACCTGGCGCCTGTGTCCCAGCTGGGACGGTCACGGGACTCCTCTTTAATTCAGCCACCCAGCTCCCACCCTCGAGGGGCAACCTGGCACTTATTGATCTGGGCTCGGTAACTTTCCTTTCTCTCACAACCCCCTATCCTGGCAGGACATGCCATTATCCCTGTTAACTGACGTTTAGCCTCTCTGGAAGCCAGCCGCAGGGTTAGCACACGAACCCAGAAATCCCTGGCTCTTAGGCCCCCCTAAGACTTCACTGTAACTTTATCTCTGAGCCCGGGGCCTCGGGCAGAGCCAGCAACAGCTTTGGGAGCTCTGCCGTGCATGGAGACGTAGAGCATTGACCTGCCCCTGCAGAGCCAGCACAGGATATTCATGATCATGGTGTATGTGGCCTAGTGCCCCTTAGAACAAGGGAGCTGGAAACAAGCCAGTGGTCTCTGAGGGGAAGTGACCATCACGGTGTGCCTGGAAGCAGCCAGACACCTGTTTAGCCGGACTAGGCCACGCAGGCAGAGTTGCATCATGCCTGGGCTCAGAGGAACAGGTCGCTCTGTCCCCTTCCTGGCTGTGCCTGGGATTTTAAGTAATTCTCTGGCTTGTCCCTGCTTTTGCAATCCTGAAAACATCCCCTTTCCCCTCCCGCCCCTGCTGTGTCTGTTGCTGTCGGAGAAACTGGGTGGCTGCTTTGGTTCCTCCGGTGTTTTTCAGTGGAGATAAAAAGAACCCGGCTGGCTTATTTCACAATAGCAGCCCTGGCCACGCTGCTCCCAAGTGCCTGTTCCCCAGTTCAGACACCCCCTTGCCCTACTGCAGGGCTGATTACATTGCCCCCTTTTCATGGGGGTGAGCCTGTGCATAACCAACGCGCCCCCAAATCCCAGTGTGAAAACCCAGCTGAAGTTTCTGTAGCAGTCTGAGTAGCCCAAGGAAGCTGAAGTTTGGCGCCCTCCTGGCAGGGCAAGCGGCATCCCCCACCTCTGCTCTGCTGGGTATCCAGCTGGGTGCGGCATGCAAAGGAGCCGGCGGTGGGGAAACAGCCCCTCCGACGCGACGTCTGTGTCCTGAGCGCGCAGGGGGAGGCCCTGGGCAGATCCGCGACCAGCAGCCGAGAGCGTGTCAGGCGCAGCCTTGCTATGTCCGTCAGGAGTTCATCCCGTCTCCGAGGGCTGCCCTGCTCAGCCCCTCTCTCCCCACCATCCCAGCCCTGGGCACCCCTCCCCTGCTCTGCCGCTGCCCCTCAATCCCTAGGCGCAGGCCCCCCCGCTGACCCTGCCTGTCAGAAAGCCGTGCCTGCAAACCTCAAAGGCCAGCCAGCGCATGCTTCCACCCTGCTGCTGTGGGGCCAAGGCGTGAGCCCTGCACCACAGCTGCTGAACCTGGGATTGCGTGTCTGGCTCGTGGTGTGCCTGTCGTGGGGGGACCCAGCTCAGAAGAGCTTTGCATGGGTGGGGATGGATTTTCCTAGCTTAAAAATTAAGTCTTGGGAGGCCAGCCGGGCACCTTTCACTCCCTGGGCTTTCCTGACACACTCTGCGGCGCATTCCTGTGGGCTGCAGCATGGCGGCTGGCGACGTCACAGGGAACCCACCCAGCCGGGGCTGGCTGTGTGAGCAGAGCCCGATGCCGCCCCTGCCCCCGCGCAGACTCTCACAAGTTGAACAAGACCCAGCGGAGGTTGCCAGGTTCCTGATGCCCCCTGCCCCCTGCTGGGAGCCGGCCTGGGCAGAGCCCAGAGGTGGGGCTGGAGTCTGTATGAGATAAGGCCCAGGGAACGGGAGGGGATTTCTCATCAAGTATTGCAGATTCCAGCCTTTGGGCAGGGTCCTGACGTTGCTCCGGGGTGATGGGGCCACCCCAGCCGCCCCATGCTCCCCGCTGCCAGTCACTGACAGATGGGGAGGAGCTTCCTGGAGGAGATGCAGCCGGAACTGTCTCTGCTGCCGCGTTTCCAGTTCCCCTGCTGCAGCAGGTGGTGCCGGGCGTGCCAAACAACCTGGGCCCCCTCAGCCCACCTGCCTGGCAGCTCCTCTCTGCTCCCATGCGGCCCCGGTTCTCAGGCAGTGTCCCCAGCTGGGGACCTTTCCCCTGCCCCCTGCGCACGTCACCCTCGCCCCCACCCGGGACTGCAGCAGCTTTGTCTCTCGCCCCCATCTGTGTGTGCGGAGCTGATGCCACGAATGGCTGCTCTGGGAGGAAACCTCAAGGCAGAGCCCCCGTCAACTCCCCTCCCTGAGGTCTGGCTGCATGCGCAGCCCTCCCCGGGGAAACCCCCTGCCCGCAGCAGCCCACAGAGCCGTGAGCCGGCTCCAGTCATGCTGGGGAGTAGCGAGGGGTTCCCCCAGGCCTTTCTTCACCCAAAGCCCCAGTGAAGCAGGCAGGGCAGGTGAGAGAAGCATGCTGAGCTCCCACCTCTCAGCCTGGCCACGTCGCTGCACCCGTCTCCCAAGAGCCACAACCAGAGGGGCCTGGGCGTCAGAGTCTGGGGTCCTGCCTCTGCCACTGACTTGCTGTGGGCCTCCCTGGGTCTCCATCCCTGCAGCTGGAGCCAGGGCAGGGAGGAGCCAGGCTGCGGGGGACAGCGGGCTTGCTGGGGAAGGGGGCGAATTGGACACTGGCAGACTCCTAATCCTGCTGGTGTTTACTGCTCCCCTGGGTCCGTTCCCAGCGCACCCAGCTGCTCCCCTGCAGTGGTGTCGGCATGAGCACCTGCCTCACCACAGCCATCGGCCTGGATCTGTGCTCTCGAATCCCCCATGAGCTGGCCCAGACCCTCTTCTGTGGGGTGGGGGGACAGATTTCCCCAGCTGCTGCATCTCTGCCCTGGGCAGGGCTGGCCTAGGGGGCTGAGAACGAGGTGTTTGCTGTTTGTTTCATCCCTCTGAGCTGAGGAAGGTTTCTCCTGCTGGGGGTTGCCTCCCCTTGGTTCTGTTTTGCCCCCTTTGGGCTGGGCCACCAGTCAGAGGGGGGTGAGGGAGCCAAAGTTTGCTGCCTCTTGGGCATCTGGCTTCCCCGCAGCCTTGTTAATGGGACAGAGCCAGCCAGCCAGCAAGAGGTGTGGGCAGCACCAGCCATCCCCTGCCGTGCCAGTGCCTTCGCTGGGAAACATGCTCGACACGTGGCCTTGTAGAAAAGAAACTTTATTAGTCGAGCTGCTCACCAGGATGCAGTCATAGAAAACGGATAAAGCTCCGTCTAGCGCCTGTCGCCCCCGGCTCTGCGTCACCCGGGGCGCTAGACATGCTGGGGCACGGCAGGGCCCTGGGCCTCTGCTCCCCTCTGTGAGGTGCTACCAAACCCTGGTTCCTTGGGCCGCGCGAGCCGAGCGCCTGCCTGTGCCCCGGGAGTCGGTTACTTTCAGCTACTGCTTCTGGGTAAGAAAAATATATCTGTAAAAAACAAGAGATGGGCCCCTGGAAACGGACACCCAGTAAAGCAGCCGCCTGCCCCAGCCAGGACCTCCCCAGGCTGAACTGCACGGGGCTCTCTCGTGCAGCACGGAGCAGGAGCGTGGGGCACGGCTGGTCAGTAGGTCCCCGTGCATATGCTGAAGGAAGGGCCTAGGCAGAGGGGCGAGGGCTCTGTGCGTCCTGGGCTGGCAGGCCACAGAGCCTCTGGTTTCTCTGTCTACTGCGCAGGGGGCAGGGGCCTCTGGTCAAACAGACGCTGATGGGCAGCTCTGGCAGCGAGCGAACATCCTAACCGAGGACAAGCAAGGCTCCCCACACCCCCAAGGGTGTCTCCACTGCCTGGGGCTTGGTGTCCCCTCACAGCAGTGCTGCTGCCCTGGGAAGCTTCGGTACCCGCAGGAGGCTTGGCAGGGAAGGGCTGAGCGGCCGTCTCTGTGTGGGCCAGAGTATGGCAACGGCCCGTCCAGCCCCACCTCTTCCTGCTCCTTCTGGGGGCAGCACCGGAGACCAGAGACGCCGCCTCGCTGCTCAGAGAGACCCCACGAGGGAAATGAAGGAGCCTGGGACAGAGCACAGTGGCCAGGGCCATGCCTGCTTTGGTCTGGGCCTCGCCAGGCCCGTCGTCCGCTCCACGGCATGGGAAGGACCCGGTGGTGGGGGTGGGATGGGCAATAAGAAAGAAAATGCTCTTAACAAAGAAGCAAGTGTATATATTGTGGCTACGTTAACAACAAACCTCTGCTCTCCTGCCTGGCACATGGCGTCAGGACGGCAGCTGTGCATGCCCAGGGGGTCTGAACGGAAGGGAAGGATGGGCACAGACACAAGCCAAGCCTCGCCGCATCTCCTGCTGCCAGGGGCTGTCAGGGGCTGCAGGGCTGGTAGGCAATTGCCAGCCCCAAAGCTGACCGTGGCACGTAACCTACAGCTCGCCGGAAGGCCAGGAGACGCAGCCCACGCGGCCCCTCCCTCCGTTCTGCCCGGCCTCCGCGGTGTGTGGATAGGAAAGCTGCAATGGGTGCCTTGCGCTCAAGCGGCAGCGCCCATCCTAGAACTGCGATGGGCGTCTTACATCGGTATGAAAGCAAGAATGGCAGAAAGCCGAGAGGCTGGGGGGCTACGCTGGCCTGAGCCCTGCTGGGTCTCCCTGGAGAAACTCACACGCTCAGGCCCACAGACCAGTGTCACGACTGCTCTCTGGCTGGCCAAGAGCCCACTTCACTCTGTCCCCGTTCCATGGCATCTGCATGCCCTCTAACCTCCTGGCAATGACTTGCACTTGCGCCCTGGGCGCCTCCAGCACCCCCCGCCGGCACCCTCTCTGCTGATGTCAACTCCAGCCACGTGGTCCAGGGCACCCCGACTCCACGAAGCTCCCTGGGGGTGACTGAGCCCGCCAGAGCAAAGCCATTCTGGGCCCCAGTGGCCAGACAGTCGTCGCTCCCTGGCCCCCAGGCACTGCAGACAGACACACAGCGCGTGCAGCACATGCTGAGCTCTCCGTTACCCTGGTGGTGGCTGCGGGCCCTCTGTGTGTGTGTGTAGGGTGCCTGTGTTGCCATGGGCTCACACCAGGTGGTGCCGGGTTCTCCAGAACTGGACCCTTAACTCTGTGAGCCCTCGGGGGTCCAGAAGCGCCAGGGGGCCTCTCCGTGCACCATGTGGCGTTGCACGTCCTCCCACGTGCTCTGCCCACAATGGCATCAGCTTAACCATTCCCTCGCCACATGCTGAGACATGTCCGAGATCCACCTTCCACTGGAGACCTTCCGAACCGAGCTGCCCCGGACACTGGCTTTTGGGCAGGAGTGGGAAATGTCTCACTGCTTCTGCGAGTCAACTCGGCTCCTGCGCTCTCTCCTCCGTCTGCCTGTGGGCACGGCTGCTTGGTCAGACAAACGGACTGTGTGATCTCCGGCACTGGGCGGTTTGCCAGGCAGGCAGCATTCTTGACATCAGGTCTTGGATAGCGGAGCGGAGGGGACGTTCCCAGGTGTACCGCAGTTACCTTGGTTTTAGCACACTCGCATTCA
This sequence comes from Mesoclemmys tuberculata, assembly GCA_007922155.1. Classification (NCBI taxonomy): domain Eukaryota; kingdom Metazoa; phylum Chordata; order Testudines; family Chelidae; genus Mesoclemmys; species Mesoclemmys tuberculata. The sequence goes on from ML675642.1 coordinate 11,973,287, forward strand.
GCGGGGTCCCTGGAGACGAGCAAGTTCTCACCTGGCCTCCAGTAGGAATGGTCTCCAAGAGGGTTTGAATGATGCCAGGAGAACTGTGCCTTTGTTTCTAACTCCTCTGTGTGCTAAAACTAAAATATAAAGGACACCTCCTCCAGGACGGCGGGGGATTGGCTTGGCCTTCCACAGTAAGAAGGAGACATCGTGTACACGGTTCCTGGGACAAAGGGAGATTTTGCAGTGTGAAAGATTACGTGTTCAGCCGTCCGTCCTGCGCCACCACCCAGCCTAGTCACTGTCACTCTTGTCCACCAGCACGGCGTCTGACTCCTCTGTGATCTCCAGCAGGGTCTGCATCTCCGGGCTGTCCTCCCTCAGCAGCTCTGTGTTCTCTGCCTCCTCCCCTCCCACCTCCACCATCTCCGTGGCTTTCACCTCCACCTCGCCCTCTCTGATTTTCTTGACGTAGAAGGTGAAGGGCGGCACCTTGTAGACTGCCGTCTTGGACCTGGCGTAGACAGGGTGGTCGGGGGTGAAAGACTTCTTCAGCTTGTCCCGTGAGGATTTCATCTTCTCCCTCCGCTCCGTGGTCACAATCTTGGTGCCCAGCTTGTTCATCCTCTTCTCCAGGTTGTGTCTGGTCTTCTCCAGGTTCTCCTTGGTCTTTAGCTTGGTCTTCTCCATCTTCTCCTTGGTCTTTAGCTTGGTCTTCTCCATCTTCTCCTTGGAGAAAGCCTTCTTGAAGTCGTCCACCTTCTTCATGCCGCTTCTCTTGATGCGCTCCGCCCGGGACTCCTCGATGATCTCCTCGACCTCCACCTCCTCATCTGAGGAGAGCTGGATGTGGTCCTCGTCCACGTGCTCCTCGTCCGCAGGCACCTCCTCGCCCTCCTCTTCCTTCTCTTGCTTCTCTGTCTCCTTCAAAGACTTGCTGATGCTCAGCTTGGATGGGAGCTTCACTTCGTCCTGCAGAAGGCAAGAAGGAATGGATAAGACACATGCAGGGTAAGGCCTCACGGCCTGCAGCGCTGCCAGGCGTTAATACCTCCACACTGCCACCCGGCAGCCACTGGAAGCAGCTTTTGCTCCATGTCCCGTGGCCCCCTGTGGACACAGACCAGGGGACCTTCTGCCTCGGATTTGTCAGGCAGCAGCCCTGTGGCCCCTGATTGGCTCCCTGCCCTATATAAACCCCAGGGGCCTTCCAGGCAGTGTCCAGGTAACCGGGTGGGTTCCCCTTTGGCTCCTGCAAGCACCTCTGCCGCCATCCTGTGCGCTGCTGGCGTCTGCAGTGAGCCCAGCTTCTCACTGCGCACGGGATCCGTTGCAATTGCACGAATCAAAGCGCAGCCCCCCGGCCACACACACACACGGACAGCCTCCCTGCTGCCAGGTCAGCCACGCCTGATTCACGACGGTGTCAGAGGTGGATGTAGGGGCCTGACCGATTCCAGCCCGTGCAAACAATAGGGTATAGGAATTGGGCTGTATCTTTTTAAACAGTTTGTGAGCCCTCACCGGGCGCTCACCGTGTTTGTTTTACATCCCAGCCTGGGCAACAGTGACGTGTCTGCACATAGTTACTTGCACTCGGCCATGTCCGTGCGGTTTCTTGTTGCACAAAGAGCAAAAGACACACCACAAAGCTCCCGTGTTTGCTGCTCATGTCTGCTTTCCACAGCGCAGTCTGAGAGGCCGGTAGATCACTCCGCAAACGCTGCCTGCCAGCAGCATGTGGCCTGGTGCTATAGAGGAGCAGAGCTGGCTTCTCCTCCCCCCACACTGCCCCTCCCCGCTGGAGCCACCTGGGTTTCTGGCTTGTTCTGCAGAGCGAGAGGGGCTGGGATCCTCACCAGCCAAACTGCTTGATGCAGAAGAAACGAGGTAAAACAACAGGTGCACCAGTTTAGTCCCATAGCCTTATTGCCTTGGCCTGGGGCAGCGGCCCCAGAGGAAAGGGTGCTTTCGCCTGTGCATTTGTACCCCGCCTCCCCTTGACCTGTCCCAGAGCAGCCCCGCAGGAAGGCGTACGCCCACCCAGCCCACAATCAACGTGCTCTCTGTTCCCTTGTGCTGCTGGGGAAACTACCTCCCAGGCGGAGTCCTCCTAAGGCAGCTGACAAAGTAAGGTCCCTGCCCCACACCAGTCAGGGTGGTGCCTGTGCGTTCCCCAGATCTGGGCCAGCACCAGCCCCCCACCTGGGAAGGGGCAGAGACCTTGCTCTTCCAATGGGAGTTGTCTCTGGTTTCCCATCACTCGCACGGCCACGACTCCGTGGCTGAACGCTGAGATCAGCTCCCTGGGGAGCAGAGGAATTCAGGTCCTCCTAGAAATCGCGTGTGCTGTCAGCGAGGGCACCTGCTGGCCTTTCCCCTGGGGCGAGGCCTCCATTCCAAGTGTGGGAAAGCCCCATGCAAGGCTGCCTGCCTGGGGCAGCTGGGCTGGGAGCGGAGAGACTCCTGTCCCCCATGGCTTTCGTCCCGCCCCATTCTCACAACACGGATGCCTGCCCTTGCAGGTGGACATTGGCACCCGTGGGAGGGAGAAGCCAGGGAAATGTCCCCCCACTTCCCGGAGAGAGATGATCCGTACCCGGCTCTAAAGCGCGCCCAGCACAGCAAGACACGGCCAGAGCCAGCTGCCTACAGGGAAACCAAGTTTCCAAGCGCCCTCTGGTGCCTGGCAAGAGGCATCCCAATAGCCTGCTGCCGCCGGTGGGGCGCTGAGGAGGGTGCCCCTTTGCACTGGGCTTCTCATTCCCTGGCAGCCGATGCCCCAGCGGAGGAGGCCAGCTGAGTGTGCTGCACCCGGCCGTGAAAACTACGTCTGCACTAGCAAAGCCCTCCTAGCACCGCGGTTCCCGAGGCGTTTTCTCTAGGGGTCAGGAAGGGAGTGAGGGCCACGACTCCTGAGTTCTGCGCCCAGCCCTGGGAGGGGAGTGAGGTCTTGTGTGTAGAGCGGGGGTGACTGGGAGCCAGGACTCCTGGGTTCCTTCCCGAGCTCTGCCACTGACTTCCTGTGGGACCTTGGGCAAATCACTTCCCCTTCCTCTGCCTCAGTTTCTTCATCTGCGAGGTGGGGCCTGGCTTAGCTGGTGTTTGCGCCAAGCTGGACAAGGTGAAGGTGGCCAGTGTTGCTGAGCCCAGGGAGAAGTCCTTCCGTCCCTAACTAATCCGCTTTCTATCGACAGCCCAAGGCTGCGAGGAGCCCTCTGTAGCCCTGTCCCTACACAGGCGCCCCCAGGCCTGGTTACGCTTACACCCAGCAGCAAGCGGACTGGCGGTGGCAGGCTGCGACCCATTCATAATCCGCAGAATAAATATTGCCCCAAAACGTGCTGAAGGCACAATAAACCTTCCTGTCCTCTGGGAAAGTGCCATACGCCCGCTGATGAATGAATACGCCTGTGAGATGGAGCCACTTCCTTACCCCACTGGGGAAACTGAGGCATGGAATCACAGCGTTACTCACCGGAGGTCACGCACCCCGCAAATGAGCGGCAGTGCCAGGAATGGGACCCAGGAGGTCAGGTTTCCAGTTCTAACCAGCAGGCGCCGCTCCCCCCGTACCCTACCTTTTTCTCATCTGGGCTGCGGAAATAGCCTGGCCTGGGTCTGTTCACGGCCTCAATACACCCAAAATAACCCCCAGGCATCCTGTTTTCAAGCCGTAACTTGGCTAATAGCAGGATGGTTTCAGGCACGTTTTTTGTCGATTAACTCCGTCCCGAGCCTGGGATGCGCGTTAATGATCCCCAGGACTCCCGGGAGGGAGGCAGGACCTCGCACTGCGATGCTCAGGGCTGGCGGGGAGCTGGTGGCAGACAGAGGAGCTGGACCCTTGCAGGTTCTTTGGGGGCCATTGATGTGCCCTGACCATTGCCAGTGAGGGTGGGACGGCTGCCCCTCCCGGGCGGCTCTGAGCACCGTGCCCAGCAAAGCCCAGGACCAGGACGGACACGCTGCTCTTTGCATGGGATCACACAAAGCTGCCTGCAGGGGCCAGGCGGCCAGCGTGTGGGGGGTAGGTTCTTACCCAGCAGATGGCACCTCCTCGGCACCGCTCATGGGGCGGGCATGGGGCAGAGAAGGGGCACGCTGCACCTTCTGACCATCTCCTTTCTTTACCCACAGCCCTGATGGCTCAACAGGCCCCAAACGCTCCCCCCAGCCCCTGTTCTGCCTGGCAGGCTCCCCTCCATTCGCTGGAGCCTTTGTGGGGCATGGCTGTGGGTCTGGCTGGGCCCCAAAGACCATTTCCCTCGCCTCCTGGACCGGCCGGGGCATTACTTCATTTTCTCCATGTACCCTGGCGTGCTGCCATCCTGCCTTTGTTTGCCAAAGCTGCCAGGGGAGCCCATTTGCTGGACTGCCCTGCCCCCCGCCCCGGGCTCCCACCCAGCCCCAGGCTCTCTCGACATCTTTTTAGGCAATCAGAACTTTCCTATTGTTCTCAGGAAAGCTTCGCATCTCCCCTGCTAGAACATCTCTGCGCAACAAGCCACTGGCAGGATTGGGGGGGGCAAGTTGCTGGCGTGAGGCGGAAGAGAGCCGCTGCTTCCTCTGGGGCACGTGGCGAGGGCTTTCCTTCTCCATGGGCCTGACTCTTCCCCACCTGGGGCCTTGCTCCCAAATCAGAATTTTCAGCCTCTGTGCTCTACACAGGGCACCGGCTGGGGGCTTAGGGTGCTGCTAGCTCTCATGAGCTTGTCGTGAGTCTTGTGACATTTGATGGTTCCAGCCCCAGCTTCTGGAGTCAGGGTCATTCGGAGACTCTCAGCCAGGGTCGGATTTGCTGGGGTTGGGGGGCACCGGGCTTGGGGGACTGTTTTTGTTGGCAGCAACGAAAGGGGGGAATAGAAGGTTTGAAGTCAAATGTTTCAGGGATTCTGTGAATCAGGCATGCAAAGGGTGTAGCAAAGTCGTGACATGGGCTATAGCGGCAATAGAAATAAGTATTCAGAAGTCTAATGAGGGGAGGAGAGGGGGGGCCAAAGACGCTCCTTGCTGGGGCACCGTTTGGCCTGGGGCCGGCCCTGCTCTCAGCACTCAGCTAAAAGAAAATGGACATTTTTAACCCTCCTGGCTGGGCTGGGCAGTTGGGAAATGCAACCCCTGGAGGCTCAGAAACCAGGAGGCTCATTTTATAGATCTACAGTTTTGTGAGTTTTAAGCCAGTCCGGGGCGGGGGCCCTAGCTCCTGGTGTTTTGCAGCGAGGGGCTGGCTGTGCTGCGAAGGGAGGAAAACGCTGCCCACTCCCTGGAGCCAGGGGCAGGACTCACAGCCGCGCAGTGTTTTGAAATAAGCTGGTCTCTAGGTCCTCAGCACTACAATGACAGCCGCGCTGTGGCAGAGCCACGTCCCTCCCAGTGGCCGTGATTAGCTAGGGAACGTGATGCACTTGTGCCTTCACAGACTGAGGAAACAGCGAGGCCCAGAGTCTCCCCTGGCTTAGGCCGGCCGTGCAGCGCGGCCTGTTGACTCCCAAGTTCCTCCTGATTTACACCATGGAAGGGGGAGGCCAGCTGGGTCCCTGTGCTTGCTCTGCCTGCACGGCCTGCAGCCGGGGGCAGGTTTCAGAGGGGCAGTGCAACGGGAAGGCTCCTTATCTCCCCCGAGAACCAAGGCCCGTTTCAGGCGTTACGCACCACTTCGGGAGGGGTTAGTGGGCTCAGCCTCGCGGCGTGGAGCAGGGGGCCCTGCCATGAGCTGTTGACGTGCAGGACTAGATCGGAGCCTCCCCCATGCTCCTGCTCCCACAGGGAGCTGACTCTCCTCCCCTCTGCTTCGCAGCTGGTGGGCCCAGGCTGGCTGGCGCGCTCCAGCCGCGGGCTCTGAACAGGCAGCCCTGAGCCGCAGCGTTTGGGATTGCCTCATGCCCCTCTGATGCTCAGCTTCTCTCAGTGGGCCAGAGGGAGCAGCACAGCCTGAAACCCAGCACGTGCTGGGCAGGAGGCAGAGGAAATGCTAGTCAGTGGCTGCCTAGCTAATCTCAGCCGGGCTGATCTGCAGCACAAGGCAAGGTGGGAAATCCTCTCCTCCCTGGGAGCCGCACTTCCTGGCAGGAGGAGGGTGTCTCTGAGCAGAGGAGCCTTTGCTCCCTTGCACTCAGTCTGGATTTGTCCCCCTGCGTTCCCTCCTGCCAGCTCAGGCCCCATGGCACAGATCCCAGATCCATTCGGTTGCTGCATTGCCCTGGGCGCTTTCACTTCGAGGTCAATGTGACCCCTTCCCCGGCCCCCTTCCTCTTCCCTTTGGGGATGTTTAACCCTGGTGACTTTTTCCCCTCTGCCCCGAGTCTCCTAGTGCCTTGGTCTGGGAGAACCCTGGACTCCTGGCCCCCCATGTGCTCAGTGCACCGGGTTGCTCTGTGGCGCCGGGGGAACAGAAGAGAGACCTGGGAACAGCCAGACCTGTGGTTCCCAGGCCAAGGGAGGCATGTGGGCGGGAGGCAGAACAGGGCTGGAATGAGATTGGTTTTCATCCGAGCAGCACATAGCGTGCAGCCCCGTGCAATGAATCCCCTGTGTGTGCTAGGGCCGGGCTGGAAATAGCCCTCGCTGTACGAAGCGTCACAGCTGCAGGGATTTATTATTCGCGTGGTTCAGTCTCAGGCGCTGACGGGGGAGGCATGGAGCTGCTGACCAGCAGGAAGCCAGCAAGAGAGCAAAGGGAGAGTGTGAATGGGCCCGATACTAGAGCGAGGCCTGGCCCTCAGGTCTCCGTCCAGGCCACGGCTGGCCCCGGGTGTGCATAGATCTGCCTCCCCCGCAGCGCCATGGTCCAGCCATCCGCACGAACCCAACAACTGCTAGGCTACACCCAGGAAAACAGGCACCGACCCTGCGCTGCTGCTCGGGCTGACAACGGCCCAGGCTCCCCCTGCGGCAGAGTCTCCCACGGTGGGGCTCCAGCAGAGCCATGCCCAGCTCATCACAGCAGTGCCAGCGAGAGGACAGGCTCCTCGGTCACTCCGCGGTGCCAGCAGGAGGCCGGGGTGACAGCCCTGCCAGCCCTTGCTGCGTTGAGCTGTGTTTGCTCGAGTGCCTGGGATCGGGGGCGGTAAGAACAGCCGGCCCTACGCTGCTGGCTGGGGGACAGCGGCGCAGAATGACAGTCCGAACAGATCTGTCCTTCATGAGTGAGGATCCCGGCCAAGAATCTGCATAACTGGCCTCCCATCCAAACCCCCCGAAACTCCATAAAGCAGGAAGGGGGGTTCTCCAAGTGCCCAGGCCACAGGCGGAGGCGGCTCAGCTCTTGTCTTTATGAAGCAGGCACCAAAGAGATCCACAAAAGCCTCAGAGTTTCACAAGTTCATTTCGAAAGCAGGGAGGGGTGGACAGGGAGCCAGGACTCCTGGGTTCTATTCCCAGCTCGGGTGCGAGTGGGGACCCGTGGTTAGAATCACAGGGGCTGGGAGCCAGGACTCCTGGGTTCTGGCCCTAGCTCGGGTGCGAGTGGGGACCC
>ML675642.1:11980755-12005607 GCA_007922155.1 Mesoclemmys tuberculata
CCAGGACTCCTGGGTTCTGGCCCTAGCTCGGGTGCGAGTGGGGACCCGTGAAGTAAGGGTGGCAGTTCCAAGGCTGCCAGTCCAGGCTCACATTCGCTTTGAAAAGGTCTGAAATGAATAACAAACCCTGCCTGCTTCCCTGGCAGCCCTTTTCCCTCGGATTCGCTTGGATTCCAGGAGGTCTCAGGGAGTCGATTTGCCCTAGCAACAAGCCCCGTGCTCTGAGACGCTGACAGCCACGTGTCCAGGCCTGCACCTCACCTGTGATGGTTCCACTGCACGTCTGCACCATGTGTTACCCTGGAGACCCGTGTGCGGTGCTCCAGAGCCAGCCCAGCTCCAAGCTCTGCAGGGGCAAGGCCCAGCGGCCTCTTGCCATTTGAGACTCGAGCCTGGGACCTAAAATGCCAGGGTGGCAGCTTGCAGGAAGGGCTGGGCTTCAGCAGGGCTGAGAAAGGTTTGGTTCTTGGGGCGTCTCTAGAACAGGCAGCATGGCCCAAGGAGTCCCGGCTGTGCCGCTTTCTGGAGATTAAGGTGGAGACGCCAACATCTGCTTTAATTCTATAATTAGCAGCAATAATACAAAACCAGCCCCAGGGAATCAGGCTGCCCTGGAGCAAGTCCACAACCCCGGTGAAGACAGAGACCATTGTCTCCATAACAACACCTGCTGGAGCAATCCCTCCTCTCCCAGAGACCTGGCCACGGCTGAGCCAGGAACATCAGGAACTCCAGCTACTTCCTTCCCTCCCAGTCAACACAATTAGCAAGAACAAAGGCATTCCCCCATCTCGGCCTGGCATGGCTGGGCTGGGAAGGGGCCATATCCTGAGTGCTCAGATACTTATCAGCCCTTGTTGACTCCAGAACATTAGTGCACGGAGCAGAGGCCGGTTCACAGCCTCCCTCTCTGGCCTGGGAGCCGTGGCACTGAGGGGGCTGCGGCTCCCCAGGACTCACTCTCTCTTTTGCACCCATCTGCCATAAAATGCAGCCATTGCAAATGCAAAATTGCAACCACCCCCGTCCGTGCTGCGGAGATGTGGCCAGTGGTAACTGCGGCGTGGCTGCGTGGGCAGACGGAGCGTTGCGAGCCGGGAGCCGGTCTCTCCGGTAAAGGTGCACACGTCTGCAGCCCATGTTGCCGAATTCCAGGAGCTCCGTCTGGCCAGCCTGGTTCCTCATTGGAACAGCAAATCCCTTGTGTGACCTTGCGGCCTGGCACAACCTATCCCAGAGTGGGCACCCTGGACCCTGGCCCTCCCTACGGCCCTGCTAACATGGAACCAGCATCTGCCCCTCTTATTGCAGCACCCGGGCGTAGCCTGTGCTGAGTCTCAGTCTGTACGCAGCACGATGGGCCTGATCTAACGCCCGCGGGGGGCCAGGGTCATGGACAGGATGGTCTGCCCAGCCGCCCTGCCGGATTATCACACCCAGCTGGCATGGGGAGGAGCTGTCAGAGGACAGGTGCTCGCTCGCTCCTGCTCACTGCTGCCGTGAGCCCTGAGGCAGGGGGTGGCCGGGGGCGTCCTGGCTCAGCACTGGGGGAGGCGAGGGGCGGCTGAGGGCAGAGGAGCTGTTTTGTGTTTGGGTTCCTGCGCTGTGCCCGAGGGAAGGGCCTGCCAGCGACAGGCTCTCCCCGCTCTGATGGGTGCTGGAGGAGGCCCTGCGTGGTCAACACGAGAACAACCGCTCGGTTTCCACAGGGGGGCAGGAGGGTGGGGCCCGAGCGGCCCGGGCAGGGTGGATTCCTCAGCGCCTGGCTGATCTCCACACCCATGTGCTGCGCTGCCTGTGACAGTGAGGATCCTCCCTGTTACACAAGAGCCACTGGGGCTCTGGGTGCGGGCAGGCGGGCGCGTTTCAGGACAGTCTGCTGCTGCAGCTGCCTGGATGGAGGGGACGTGGCTGCAAATACAGCCATCGTTGCAGGCAGTGGGAAGACAATGGGAGGCTGCTGGAACAATTGGGAGCCATCCAGGAGCAGGCTGGCTGGTGGTTACACAAATCCCGTTCATTCGCACACTGAGCATTATTCCCAGAAGCACCGCAGCTCACTCAGCTCTTTCTGAGGACCCCCCTTTTTTAGCCCCTAGCATTTCAAGCCCACTGTTTTTTACAGGGAAATGCACCGAGGCTGGTGGTGGGTGAGTCCTGATCCCCAGAGGGGCCTGAACCAAAAACCCTGGCTCTCAGCATCCCTGAGCATCCCTGAGCTTGATTCCCAAGTTGTGGCTGAAGCCCACGTGTACTCAGCCCGTCCTCAGTCTAGCTGGCTCAGAGACTGCAGGAGAACTGGCATGCCCACAGGATTTCTGCCCCAGCCCCTGCCACAGGCAGGAAGCACAGAGGTGCCCACGCAAAAAGCGTGTGAGCCGGGTAGGGGCTGAGCTCACTTAACTCTGCTGAACTTCACAGACGGGCTGAAGTGTGGGTGCAAGTTTGAACGGGCTGCTTTTCCTGTCCCTTAGCCTTACCTGGAGAGGAGGGGATCCTCTTACGGGACAGAGTTTCACGGTCCTTGTCCTGCAGAGCCATCTTACCCCCTGCTGCACAAAGCCCCCAGGAGGAGCAAATTAACTGCGGGTCCCTCCACTGCCTGGGCACAGCAGATCTTGGGGAACCCACAAGGAGACCGGTGTCGTTTTTGAGAGCTGTGAAACCGGGAGCTGCCAGCTGGATTGAGGGGTGTCTGACTCCACTGTTTTTTCTGTCTCAAATGCCCCAGTACGTCTAGGTCCAGTGGACAGAATTTCCCCCTGCTTTCCTCCACTAAGTGTGCTTTTTGTCTGATTATGTCTCTGAGCTCAAATTCCCTTGCAGTGAGTCACTGGATCAGTGCCCTTTATGGCCATGCACATACTGCCTGGTTGCTACAACACATGTAAACACATTGCTCATTGTATAAAGGCCAGTGAAAGGCACAGCTGAGCTGCGTTCCCATCCTGGCCAGGCCTGGAACCGGTCACGTTCCCTAGAACCACTGACAAATCTGGGGAATCTTCCCACTGTTCTAGGAGCAAACTGCCCCCGGGACTCAGATCTCCTGGGTTGTTGCTGAGGGAGATTTTTTATTTTGTTTTCAGTTTGTGTAAAACCCCTAAACTCCCAGCCGCCCTGATCGCCCCTTGGAATATTTAACAAAGCCTGTTTAGCACACATGCTGTTACATAGACACAGCCCACCAGCCTCTGCCAGGGGGCGAAAGCAGGGGCTCGTTTTACATGCCATGGCAAAACACACAACACCACCAACTCACTTGGCCAGCCCACACGCCCATACTGCCAAGAAGGGCCCAATTCTGGCTCCTGCGGCACGCCCAGGGCACCTCCTGCAGCCACCCACCCTCTTTCATTCCAGGCCCTCCTCTGTCCACCAGGTGCAGCTCAGATAAGCATCAGCCTCAGGAAAGGCTGAGTCAGGGATTAGAAGCAGATGGGCTGCGGGGAGCAGTGCTAAATCCTATCGTGCCTAGCCAGGAAAGTAAAGACTCCCCGCTCCAGCTTGCACAATAACAGCACGATAACTGCCTGCCTTTGCCAGGGCCTCACAACTCCACATCCAAGAGGACGTATTCCTGCGGTAACCGTGAGCCAACACTGGGGCGAGAAGGATCCCACTATTTCAGTGAGCAGGAGCAGAAAACCTGATAAGTAACCACAGAATGAAAAACCTCCAGGATTTAAGGTGATCTGCAAAGAGGAAGCTGGGGTTGTGCTTTTTTCTGCCTGAGCGGGTCTGGGTTTTCCTTTTCCCATTAGAAATTCCGGTCTGTGCTCTCCAGCCCCAAGGCTGGTGTGACACTTGGAAAGCCAGATGGCTTTGTTGAGATTTCAACTACCCCTGCTCCTTCAGTAGAAGCTGACAAAACTTACACTCCAAATGTAAGACCTGCCGAGAGTTTTCCGGCAAACGTGGGCCCTGATCCCGGAATTGGACCCACGCAGATAGGCCCCAGGGGAGTGCCTCACACATGCAATGCCCAATCTGCAGTGCCCACTTGCAAGGCTGGGATCTCTGGACAGACCAAGCTTGACATTCCTAAAACCTCTAGGATAAAAAGATGAGGGAATGATAGTAACCACTGCCCTCCTTTCACTCTCAAAGGGCACAGGACCACCCTGCAGGTCTCTTTTCAAAGGGGGCAGTTTTTCCCAAGCACTGAACTCTGGCTCTAATTCACCAATGTCCTGATCCTTATGGAATCCAAACACAGCCATTTCGATTTGCCAGTGGGCAGCAGGGCAGTGTCTCTCAGGCCCTTTGTAGGGAAGTTAAGATCTTTTCCCCAGTAGCCACCCCAGTAACAATTTAGTCTTTGCTTCAGCTTCATGGCCTGTTAGGGGCTTGACTCGTAATGTCCCATAGGATTCGTTGTGCCAAGAACACAGCCCTTTGAGACGAAGCCCTTTGCACAATTGTTGGGTGGATCAGAAATGAGGTTACGGTGCCCAAGTGACAGGGGGCACATCATTAACGACCTCCCTGGTGACTCACTAATGAGAATCAATCTGCTGCACTCCTTGCGCTGCTGCCTTGGTTGGCGGCTCTGGGGGCCTCAGCATCTAAGGGTGCAGCTAAACCTGCCCATCCAGCGAGATGTTAGCTGTGTCCACAAGCCAGAGGCCGCCCCCATTCCCTGACCCCAGTGAGATCCACAGACTCGGTCCTCACCAGATTTCCCTAGCGGCCAAGGACTTCATGCCCAGCCCCAGTGCCAGTGCAGCGTGGCGCTGCAACTGTTCGTTTGGCAGGGCCGCTGTGCATCTCAGCGAGCCAGTGCTAGTGAGCCCGTGCCCCCGGTGCTGGGAGCAAGGTGCATTTCACCACAATCTAAACACAAGTGCCAAGAGATGGTGTCTCTTGCCAACTTGCCTTGCCAAAGGCTGGGAACACGCAGCGAGCCCCAGCTCATTTGCAGGGTGTGGCAGCTTCTGACCAGACCTTCGAAGCCAGGCCTGGCCTGGCAAGTGCAGGAGGTGCTGGGACTCAGCACTGATGGGCAGCGCCTTCTTTCTCTTCCACACCCCCTTCCTCACCCGGCTTCCCCACCACTGCGCCCTCCTGTCCTGCTCGCTTCCCCCAGCGCTGCTCGCCCCCTCCAGGAATGGGGTGTGGAAAGGGGGCAAGGCATGGCGTGGTGAGCAGCATGGGGTGGGGGGGACGTGATGTTGAGTGGGCTGAGCAGGGGCGGGGCCTGGGGTAGAGTGGGGGCGGGGCCACAGGCAGAAGAGCTGGCTGGGTGGGGTGGTAGCCTCCTTGAGTGGAAATTTCACCGGCCGCCTGTGGTCATAAACCTCAGCCCTGTTTCTAGGAGGCCCTGGAGCCTGGAATTGCCGTCGACAGGCCTGCCGCAGGTGGCGTGGAAAGCGTTAGTGGTGTCAGTACAAACTCGAATGTCACAATGACCATGGCTTGTGTAAGCCGCTCGCTATGCTACACATGGTAATAGAAGTACAACGCTTCTACCCCAATGGATTTCTTTCACAGTTCTATGGAAACAGTGAGAAAGTCAGCGAGTCCCTGTGTCCCATCTGTATTTTTATGTCTGATTTTGTAAGCAAGTCGCTTTTAAGTGAGGTGAAACGTGGAAAGGGAACGGTCGTCTGGGCAGCATGGGAGCCGCTGCCCTAGCGGATTGGGGCAAGGCGGCTCAGCTGCCAGGGTGAGCACTGAAGAGGCAGAAATGTCACCCGGCTGGCCTGAAACTGACCTGCCTTTCCTAACGAAGTCACTTGTGTATTTTTTTCCACAGTGTGCTGTCTGAGCTGAGCCTCAGCCCTCCCCGTTGGGGGTGCTCACACCACTTCCTGTACAGACATGACTTGAACCTCACCACAACTCCCGGCAGCCTCGGCCCCATTTTACAGACAGAGCAACTGAAGCATGGAGACGGCAAGTGACGTGCCCAGGGTCACACAATGAATCTCTAGGAAGAGACCCCAGGTCTCCCTGGTTCCGCCCTCCTTCCCTCCCACAGTTAAGAGTCATCGCCGAGGTAGAACGGCATCGCCCTGCAGGACGAGGGGGGAGATCACGGTGCATCGCACAGCCACAAAAGAGCAGCACTCTCATGCAGCAAACAGACTGTTCAATCAGTTGAAGCGTTTATGCCAACTATGAATATCTGCCTTACTAGCCAGGATGCGTAGCACGGCCCCCAGCAAGTGGGCAGCACTGACGCAAGGCTCTGGGATCCGCCGCTTTTACAGTTTCAGGAGAGGAGGCTCAACCCAGCTGTCAGACGGAGCTGCTTCTGAAGCCCTAACCCCGCTGCTGGCCTTCACGTCTGTGGCTGGTTGGGGCCGGGGCACTTTCTCTGGTGCAGGGTCAGAGGGCACAGTCGGGGTCTTCTCAGGCTGAGATGAGGAAAATGAATTTCAGTGGCCAGCAGAAAGAAATCCGAGTTGGAAGAATTTCCTATCCCCCATTAACAGTGCTAAGCAAGGACACAGCCAGCGAACAGAGACCAGATTAACATGATAACAGGCAGAGGGAAATGCCTTGGAATGGTTTAGTGAGGGAGATATTGAATGCAGAGACAGCCAGTAGAGGCTGCCAAGGAGGAAAGGAGTCTAGTATCTCTAGCTCACTGAAGATACGAAGCCCCTGCTGTGAAACAACGTGTGTTTAGCCATAGGACCAGATTCAGCTCTCATTTTCACTGATGGAAATCTGGAATGACACCCGTGCACTTGGTGGAGTTGTTCCCAATTTACACCAGTATAATTGAAAGCAGAATCTGGCTCTCGAAGCATCTAAGTGTTTCAGAATGGATGGTTAGAAAAATAATAGCTACCTTTACTAAGAACTAAATTCAACGACATGAGGAAGATGGATCAGGAATACTGTGTCTGATTCCAGACCTCCATCCATACAACTCGCCCAGAAAGATACAGACAACTCCCTCGACCAAAAAGCCATGAGACCCAGCAGGCTACAAACACCCTCCGCCAATGAAACACAAGATAGAAGTCTGATTTTGCAAAGTTCCTCTCTTTTGCTGAGCACGCCTGCGGACAGGTCTCTGCTACCTAGCAAATTCCAAAAGCAGCTGGCTTTGTGAGTGCCACATAAACCAGTTTTTCTGCCTAGATTTTCAGAAAGTTGTGTGTAAGTCTCCACTTCCAAGATAAACGCTAAAGGGCTATGCTTGCTGGACCCCAAGTGACCTTTCCACGCCCAACAAAATTCCTTCCATCCTCAAATAACTTCCCTTAATGCACAATCTCAGGGACATTGAGATTCTCCCCAACATTTCTAGTGTCTCCGTGGCCTGGGAACCGAGCCCTTACAGGCGGCTTTCCTCTTTGATAGGCTGATGTGAAGAAGACGATTGGTGCTTTAGACCTTCTATGAAATGTCCTGGTGCTAATTTGGACCTGATGGAAAATAGCGTAGGACCATAGCAAAGGGTGGGGCTGGCGGGGGAGAGTGGCTATAAACCGTGAGATCATGGTTGGGAGGCTGTTCTTGCCCAGCAGTGAATCAGATGAAAGGCAGGTCCCTAGGAAACGGGTCAGTAAACAGATTGCAAGGGAAAAATCCCTTTTTTCTCTGACAGAAGGAATGTTTTAGTCACATGATCAGTCTGTTTGTGTAGCTAATTCGAATCTCAGGGCTGCTCCGGCCAGGTCTGATTAATCCCCCCAGAGCTGTGTCTGAACAGCAGAGCTAGAAGGATGGAGGTGGCCCTGTAGATGATGTGCAGGGAGATCAGTGACTGGATTCATTGACACTGGCAGCAGCACCTGAAAGGTGCAGACTAAACATCCCGGGGCTTCTTCTAAATGTTTAGTTTGATTCTCCTGCTCTGTATTATGCAAAATCAACGTCTCCTCTCTGACTGCGGCTCTGGTCTTCGTCCCAGACTCGGGTTCTTGGTAACCTGTGGGGTTTAGTACAGAGACAAGGAGACAGCAGCCCATGTGCTGCACAGTTCAGTGTGTGCGGGGCTGCTGATGGCCTGTGACGGCCACCTTCGTATTTACGCCACCGGCTTGCAGTTGCAAAGTGTTTTGTTCCTTACTTAAATAAGACAGTGGGGCCCAGTTGAAACCCGGTGTATGCCAGAAGCAGTTTGGCCTGTGATCTTGGTCTGTAGTCCCCTTTCAGTCCACTTCCAACCCCCATTCACTTCAGTGGCTGCTCCAGTGAATCAGGCCTGGGGTTCAAGAGAGAAGCACAGACCAAACCGGCTGGCTGCCTGGCCTGTTGAGTCACGGGGTGCAGCGACTTCAGTGGCACAGACATTTGCTGCTTAGAAGCTATGGGAGGGGCACAGGGGAGTTGCTAGGCGATCCGGAGGGGTGAGGTGAAACCTTTTGCATTTAATTTCACCAGCCGTGAAGCATCCATCTCACGTCTTTTACTCAGACCCTTTTGTTTTCCTCTCTGCTTTGGGGTAGTTCGTTGCTGCACAGCTCAGCATGTATCATCCAAAAGGACCTCACCAAAACAAACTGCTCTAACAGCAGCTGCTTATAAATAATAGCAAAGCAACGAAACAGCAACGAAATGGGTCCCAGCCCGCAGCAGAGGTCTCCAGGCTTCAAGAGAGACTTTGACTGGAAGTCCTGACAGTGTGTACCAAGGAAGTGTCTCATGAACAGGAGCAAATAATCTCCTTGGACTTTGTTCTGCGGCCGCGTTCTGCAATGGGCAAAGCTCTTGAGACTGCTAATGAATGGATGTGGAGGGAATAGTGGGGCCTACATGTGGATGGGAATTGTGCAGCTACATTCTCTGCGCGCTGGTCTGGAACTGCAGCCCTGAGGGGCTGAGTGCAATCGAAACCAGACGAAGTGAACAAGCCTACCCTGGCTCCCAAGGAATGGGCCAGACCTGACCTAACAGGGCTTTTCCCATCTCTGACTTTGCTGGCTCTATGGCCAAAGGCAGGAGAGTCAGAGTGGAAGTGGAACTCGCTCGTACTGTCCTGCTGAACCAGACCGCTGTGCTCCAGCAGTGAGGCCAGAGGTGCAGAAAGGATCAGTGCAAGCTTGTGACCCCTGGCCGTCAGTCTGCATCGTTCAGCTCTTGCGGCGTTTTAACCTAGATTGTGCATTGAATGCTGCTTGTAATTCCTCGTAACGATAGTGTCAGACCCTAGAGCTAGTGGCTTTCCCTTGGGATATGCTGGCCCTGAGGTTCTTGGGACCTGACTCAGGGCCCATGGGATTGCTCTGGTCCCCCATGTCACAAATCAGACTTGTCACTGGAGCAGGCATTGACAGAATTTTGCAGGGTGAAAAACCCCAATTGTTGATGCATGAATCTAGCCGCTAGAGGCCCACATGGTAATTCTCGGCAAAACCCTAGAGTGAGGCATGTCTGTGGCTGCGTGACAATGGACACACTGGAAACGGCACCGTCCTGGGGGCAACTGGAGAACAGGACCCAACCAAACTTACTGCATGAAACCAGTGAAATTCCACCTGGTCTAGCAGCCTGGGAGCGTTTTGTCTGGGATGCGAACTGGGCTGCTCAGAGCGTTGCTAGTGCTCTGAAATGGATGCAGGTGGAGGAGCTTCGAGGTTAGAGGGAGGTGACGCCAAGTCAAGACCCCATCGGTGTGGCTTTTAGCGGCTTGGCCGGAGAGAGGTGACTCCCAGCAGACTTGCATAGTAATGACAATTCCCCATCGCTGGTCTCCGCTGTGACTCACCACGCCAGCTGTGGCCAAGCTGCTAGAGCTGCCGTGGTCATGCACTATCCTGCGTCAGAAGTGGGATCCCCACAGCAGCTGTCTCATTTCCAGGCTTGTTTCACTGCCCATGTCTCTGTTCTGGCGAGAACAAATTGACTGGTTGCATTTCTACTTGTAGTGGCCCTGGCGTGGCCACCTGGTTCCCTATTTGCTCCCTGAATTTCTGCCAGGGGACACAGACGCTGTGAGAGGACAGCACTGGAAGATACGTTAGCCATTCAAGTGACGTGTTAATGTGAACTATTGGGCTGGGACAAGTGAAATCAGCATCGGGCCCTGAAAGCAACCTCATCCACAGCCTCCCTCCACCACCCTCCATACGCAGCTGTGCTGGGTTTCCATTCTCCACGGCTGCTCTCACAAGAAAGAGGAAGCAGCGATCTGGGGTTTTCTTATACAAACAGCAGCTGTGGGCCAGGAAAAGAAAACATTTAGCCACATTTAACCCCTTGAGACCATTGCATAGTTTAGTGACCAAACTGTGGACCCTCATCCCAGCAGGGTCGTGTGGAAAAGTATGCTGACTAATATTAGGTAAAATCAATCCCTGGTTTCCCCTCTCTCCAACTCCTGCATGACAAGTAATTTGTAAGAGCGAGTGGTAAAGCTTTGGCATAGCAGGATCAGGGACAAGCTCGAGCTTATACAAAAAAAGGAATGGGAGAAAGAACTGTTTATGGCCTCCTGAATTCACAAAGTTATAGAATGAGAGGCACCTTTTTAATGTGGGATCTGACTGTATTCTTTCCCTGTGTTGCCCGTCCTTTGATGCTTAGTACATGGATGTCTGATATTATATTCAACACACATAGAGTACAGTGACTATATATGTGCAATATGGACGTGCTTGTGCAAATAGAACACACACACACACACATATCAGTAATGGGAAAGCCTCTAAGGGTTTGGTTAAGGTTGAGACACTTTTCCAACCTGTCCAAGCCTTTTTGGTCTAGAAATCAGACTGGCAAATCAGAGCTGATTTTTCTCATGGGATTTTGAATCTTTCATTTCTCTGACTGAGGCTGCATCACCACAACAATGGCCTTGGTATTTCCATGGGCTCGCTCTGCTCCTCTGCAAATCTTGGGGCGCACGAAGGACGTGAAAATGAAACCAAAGCATCGGTCAGCTATTCTGGGCTCTCGAGACAAGCTTAGAGCCCAGGCTGAAAACTGAGCAAAAGTTGAGGCTGGTGCTTATTTTATCCAACCCAGCCCGCCTAACCTGATGTTTACCAAAGCGGAGGCCCTTTTCAGAGCCACTGTAATCTCCAGGAGGCAAGCTGCACATGCACTGTGTAACTCCATATGCCTCTGGATCACAAGGGTTTCTTTGAAACGCTGTTTTCTTTGCAGCAAGGGCAATGCGAGCCCGCTGTGCGGAGTGTGAACATTCAGGTCACTATTAACGCTAGAGCGAAGGGCTGTACGCCGGGTGTCTGCGTCTTCTCTGGAGACGGCCAGAGGAGTAAAGGCACCCAGGCTATGCCTCCAGTCTGCAAACTACAGAGGCCTAGCTACAGCACCATAGCTACGCTGGCATCACCCCAGAGCGCAGACGCTGCCCACAGTGAGGGAAAGGTTTCCTCCGGCGCTGTAGGAACCCCAGCTGCCCGAGCGACGGTAGTTACAACAGCATCATTCTTCCACTGACCGGACTGTAGCACCACCAGGGGATTTTGCATAGCTCCCGCATGCAGGGGTGTGGATTTTTCACAGCCCTGAGCACCGTGGCTATGGCGCCCTAGATGTTACGTGTAGACCAGCCTGGGTCTTGTTTGTAAAGAGAGCTTAAATTATCGTTAGTCCCAAGTCAAGGCCCCTTTCCCGGCTGGAGCAGCGTATTTTGTCCAAGGTGTATCTCAAAACTGAATCCCCTTCTTGGGCTAAGATGTTCTTGATGCAGCAGAACTCACTTCAGGTGGGGCCTCTGAACAAGCGCAGCCGCCCTGCAATCGGTCCGGGCTGTCATTCGACTTCACGGGAAATGGAATTTGTATTTCTCCTGCAGGAAAGTCACCGTGTGCTGGGAAGCTGCGTTCCCATGTCATGTTGATGTGTCCTCTCATTGGAACACGACGCTACAGCCAGACAAGCCCAGGGCCCTTGAACTGCCCCATAGATCAGTCTCATGGGACACGAGACACAGCCATGGAATCAGAGATTATCCTGCGAATCCAGGAACAGCTAGCCACCCACCCAACTACACTGCGGCCGGAGTTTGCCAGCACAACCCCCGGGGCTGTCGGGAAGCTGTGTGTGTGGATGAGGGTTGCATGGAGCCATTGCTTTGTTATTTAAGACAGTATTAGGTGATAAAAAGAAATACTGCAAACACTGGGCAGTGAAGGAACCTCTCTCCAGGGTGTCCCTGGGAAATGCTGTTACCATCTACACTCGTGCTCTAGCTACGGCCTGGACCCCCGTCGCAAACATTGAGTCTCCTTGGCCACACCGTGCCAGCTGGCTGTGTAAGATGGGCAGAAATGCGGTACCTATTGCTCCTGCCGACCTCCAGCACTAGGATTTGTCTGTTCTTCACCTTCTAAAGCTTGCAGCCGGGCAAACGTTGTGGGGTCCCTGAGTCGTGACCCTTGCAAGCGGGATTTGCGTTTGCAAATCTAGTGGGCTGTCACGAGTCCTTTCTTGTCATTTTAACCCATGGGGTTTTCCTTCAAGAGTTTCATTTGAAAAATATCCGAGCTCAGCAGCAGCCCCGCTCTGCAGCAGAGGGGGAGCTCGGCCTGCAGCTCAGCTGGGCAGAACGGGGGCTCTTTTTACAGCACCCGAGCTGCGTTTAGTCTTCTCCCTTGCAGTGCTTGTCTCCCACGCTGCCCTGCTCTGCTCCATTTTCCACCCCCGTTGGATCCTTGCGTTCTCTCCCCCCACGCACTCCCACTCCTTTTCACGCTGTCCTTAGCAGGGCCCGACCCCAATAATGTCCCCGTTTGGGTACGTCTTTCAGACCCGCCACATTCACAAGCGGATTTGCAGTGAGTCCGCCCCTCCTTGTCACAGGCGTTTTGCCGCTCCCAGCCCTATAAGGCCCATGGAAGGCACAAAAGCCAAGTTGTGCTATTTATACTTCTATCACAGCCCAACCTACCCTACACATTGTGAAGCTGGGATCTGTTTGCCAGCCCGTCCCCAGTTGCCCCCTGGCCTTTTTCGGAGAGGCGCAGCCCCTTGGTTTTGCGCGGCTGTTCTGATTAATCCAAAAGGCAGATGAAGTTCTGCAAGGGCCTCTTAAACAATCTCCCTCCCAAATAGAAAAGACGCTGCACTCAAACGAACAGGACCGGCGCCTCCCAGGGATTTCTGAAAGCGTCGAAAAATAGTCCCCACGATGCATGGGTGGCTCTGAAAGCATCCGTGTGGGGGCGGCTGGCTCTGCACCTGTTAGCACCGCGTGCCCGCTGCCCCGATGCACCCGAGCTCTGGCAAGGGCCGTGCACCATTCGCCAGCGAGCCCAAAGAAATCAGCCTCCCTTAAAGCCCCAAAATAAGTGGGCAGAGTTTGACAATAGCACAGCAGCAGCTTGCGTGCACGCTGGGTACTGGAGTGGATACTGTGCTTGTGGAGACCTGACCCTAAGAAAATCCCGTCCTCCATGTTTCAAGGAATGCGTTTGATGATTGCAAAATGTTTGGAGGAACAACACATTTGTGGGATTGTTGATAGCCGCGCTGCTCCAGGTGGATGGAGAGACACGCTGTCCTGTCCCCGGCGAGTCCCCCAGGCAGTGGGTTTTATAACTTGTTTAGGACCCCCATTATTGTGGAGAGGGGCCCCCAAAGAATCCAGCCTCGGATTTCCCACCCTCCAAAACTTAGGAGTTTTGGAATGAGGTACCAGCCTGTCTGGCCTTTGTTAGCAAACAGCCCAAATCTGACCCAGGACCTGGCCCTCCAGGCTGCCCGAGGATATGGATGCAGCACAAAGGGTGCATTAAAAGCAGCTCTGGGGATACAAGCAGCAAATAAGGGCACAAGCAGCCCTTTGCCATCCAGCTTCTTGGGGCATGAAAGTTCCCCTTTGTGCTAAGGAGATTAAATCTGTTTACACAGTGCTCTGGCAAGGAATTACAGCTCCTCCTTGGCAGATTTCTTCTCTAACAGCCAAAGGCTGGTTAATTTAGGGGTTGTTTGCTTTCTTTTACATTACTCTCAGGGCCTGATCATTAAAGTCACTGTAAAGATCCTCACATCAAGGGGAGATCGATCGGGCCCTGTGTGTGTGTGTGCGTGTGTCCGTGCGCGCGCATGTGTTCAGAAACCCCTTGTTCTCAGTAGGCCTTTCTGGGTGTGGTCGCTCTTTAGTACTGCACATTCTCTCCCTAATTCTGAGGCCAACAAGACAGACGTGCTTTTACACTCAACTTTCCAGACCAATATCCAGTTGCCAAGAAGCAGAGGCACCCACTTTGACTTGCCCTGCACTCCTGCTAAAAGAGGTACCGATATAAAGCTCTTACCCTGAGTCCGCCCTCCCACCACAAGCAGTCCCAGGGATCTCGCTTGCAGCCTGGGTGTCAATCCTTGCAGACCTCCTCGAGATGCCGTTTGCAGCATTGGAAGAGCCAGCCAGGCATCCTTCGCCTATTAAATGTGTCTTAGCTTCTGCAACCTTTTGCTTCTGCAGCTCACGGAATCATTCCCTGCTACCTTCACCTGGGGAAGAGCCCTCGTCTGCTTGGCAGTGCCCACTGGACAGAGGCCATTCCTCCTCTCCTCTAACCCTGCAGGGTTATTAGACAAACTAGCTGCCCCCTCGCCCCAAAACATGCTGAAATCGGCGCATTCGTAGTCCCTGGCTACTGGAATCACAATGGAGCAGGAAAATGTATCACAGTCTCTTAAAGAACAGATGCAGTGATAGGCTGATAATGGAACTGTTCCTTAACGTGAGATGAACAAAGTTAGCCAAGACAGCATCTAGAACAACCCTCCTTGAGTCTGAGCCATAGAGCGAGGGGTTGCTCTGTGCGGGGTTTTTTGCTGCCAATTCCAGCTGTAAACGCTCCAGGGGAGGGATTATCGTGATGTTTGTGTCTTGCACGTTGGTGGCACTTAGCAAATAACACATAATAATTGTTACTAAAGAGCCAGAGAAGTGCCTTAGCCCATGGGTAATCCCGCTGGAATGCCCTGTCTCCGTGCAAGTGAGGTGGCAGAATCTGAGCCATGATGTGTTATAAATGCCTCTAGATCTTAAGTACAAAGGTGATGGGCTTTTTTCTACATTCATCCTTTTATTCATTAATGAAAAGTGTTACTCTTGGCACCCTTAGCACACACCCTGGGCCAAATCCCACTCCCCTTACTCATGTGAGTAGAACCGCTGCCTTTGATATACGGCTCTGCGAAGGAGTAAATCAAGTTGGGCCCTGCAGCCTGATGTTTTCACCACTATATATACACACACTGTCTCATTCGTGCAAGCAGCCTGCGATGGTAACTACTGACAGTCCTCAGCCCTATACTTGAATAACTACACAAGACACAACCCCGTAAAACAAAGCCCTGCCCTGCCCTGCCCTGCCCTGCGGAGAGCAGCCCAGAGTCTTCTCTCCCCACATTCATGGGGAAAGCTCTCCAGCTACACAAATGAGACATTCCCGTATGGAGTAAACACTGCCAGTTCATCCCAGAGTCCGAGCCACGCAGCCCCAGTTGCTGCACAGTGGAAGACGACTGATCAAATTAGGGCAGGGCGCACCCCGGAATAACGATACTCCTTAATAAGCAGTTGTTTGCTGTGTGAAAAAACCTAGTTATTGCCTGGGGAATGGCTCAAAGCTAGCCCCACTGGGCAGCAGAAGCATCCAGAAAGATAGTAAGGCTGACACAGTGTGAACATTTCTCTGTTGACTGCAAATGTTTTTCCATTGTATGCAAGGGAAAGTGAACTGGGAAAATATACCCAATTCTTCCAGGGCATTCCCTGTGATCTGTTAGCAGCCCTCACAGTGCTCATTGTGCCAGGAATATCTTTGACTTGGCTAACATAGCAGTGGAATAATAAATAATTACTATTGCTGCCCATCCCACCCTAGCTCTGAGCCACGGAAGTCAGGGACTCCCATGGGTTTTGCTCTCCAGTCCATGCTCCAAATCAGGAGACTCGGCATGGTTTCTCCTCCAAATAGAAGCTTCATTCAGCCCAGAGATGTTTGGACACAAGTCCACACCCTTGCCCCAAGACCTCCTTCAACCAGGGTGGGATCGCTATCTTACTCTTGAGGCTCCCTCTGGGCATGGGGACAGAACCATGCAAACGCTTTGCTATGTGATGAAAGGCTGAGTGTTTTCGCAAGTCCACGCCTGGCTGTATTTTGCACAGAGCCTTGAGAGTGTCTCCCTTGTGCTTTAATGCACTGGTGTCTCACGCTGAAATCCACACTGGATAATTCATTCTGAGTTTCAAAACGTTCCCCCTATTTTCTACAAAACAACCTTGACTCATCTCAGTTCCTTTCTCAGCTGATTCAAACTCAGGAGTTGCGCCTGCACCCACTGAAATCAAGGTGAGTTTTGCCATTGACTTTAGCGGAAGCAGGAGTAGGTCCCGTACAAACATTTTGTCCCAGAGGAAAGAGGGGAGTGAGGATTTGCTTTGTTTGTTTATTTTGCATTAGGAACAGCCAATGATTATGACCATAGCACACAATAAAGAGCAGGCTGTAACAGTGACCCCCTGCCAGGAATTAGGACACTTCACAGTGGAAGACTTGCCTTTTCCCTACGTCTTTTAAATGCTTGTAGGTGATGTTCTGCCTGAGCCGTCCCTTTTCCTCTCTTCCCTTCCCAACTGTTGCTTCCACTGTTGTTTGTTTAGGTATCTCCATTTTTCCACAGCTGGATCTATCCCTTTGTGCAGGCCCAATAGACGGAGCTTCCCATAACTGTATTTGTAGATCTGTTTAGGTTGCTTACATGAGCCTAATATACTTGAGCATTTCAGCCTTTCAGCCATGACAGAACCCTAAATGCTTAAGCCGTGAATCAGAGAGCTATGTGAGTCCTGCTGCTTGCTAGATTCCTCACTCTAGCATGACTAGATCAAACTTGGGTAGCAAGAAATGCTTTGGATTTTGTGGTGTTTTTCTTCCCCCTTTTCCCTTTTGGCTGCACTGGCTGTTTCTCTATTTAGCCCTCACACAGTCTGTTATTAACCCGGATGCTTCTAACTGTCCTTAACTCGTTAATTGTCTCATTTGGATTTTCTCCAGCTTTCCCATGTGGGGGGGTCTGCTCTGCAAAGTGAAGCTAAACCCAGACAGATGTAGGAAGAGGAGGCGGAAGCCTGTGGCTGCATTTGTTTTTCTTGTTTCATGTTAAAAGATGAAAGGCAAGTCAAGCTCTTAGAGGGGTGCCGAGCCGTCAGCAGAGCAAAGCCGCCTGTTACTGAAATTGAGCGACTGATATGCGCAAGACCTGCAGGTCATAGATGAAGGAGTCTGTAACACACACTGGATCATATTTAATTTTACAAGCCATATGGCAAAGGCAGATCTTAGGCTTTGGAAAAGAGGCTGCTAATTAACTCAATGGACTGTACCGTATTTCTGTTTAATGTTTCCACGACACCCCCTATAAGAGGGAGGTTAAATGACCCTGGAGTTATGGTTCCACGTTACTGCTGTAGGATGCATATTATAAACCTGAGACTGCATCACTGCTTCTTGTCGCACTAACCACTTCATCCCTAATAGAAATCCTCTGCCTGCAATGACCCCTTTAAAGTATCCCTGTCCCATTCCAGTACATTTTTGTTCTTCCTTTAGTTAAACAGCATTCTCTGCTAGACAACCGGATTCTGCTGGTCTTGTGCAGTGGGGTGTTTGCAGCGGGGGGGTTGAGGCCAGTCTCACCATCTTTATGAAATTTCCTGTGCTAATTTTCCTTTACGCGCAAGACATTATTATGTGCACCCTCCTGTCTCATGATGAAACCAGTGCTGTGAAGTTCTCAACGCCCTATTTCTGGCACACTTCAGCAACGTATGGTAGATGAGTCCAGAGCAGCCATATGAGGGCAATGCGCCATCATTCGAGCTCACCACGACACTACTGTTAACATTGAAAATGCACACTGATGGTGCCTAGGGAGCTGTAGGAGGTCGCCTTACCTGATAGATCATGACTTTGAAGTTCCTTCGCTTCAACAGCTCCGCCTCGTTGACCTCCAGCTTCTTGATCTGCCCGGCTTGCTTCTCCAGGTTCTGCCGGACGGTCTTCACGTTGACGCTCACCTTGCGTACTTTCTCCAGCATCTTGTTCACGGTGTTGCTGGTGGTGGTGTGTGCTTTGGTGAGTTTGGTCAGTTCACCCTGGATGCTGGACACTGCACTATCCATCTCTTGCTGCCGCTCCTCCAGCTGCGTTTGGGTCAGCTGGATCTGATCCACTGCCCCGATGATCTTGTCCAGCAGGGTCAGCACCATCACGCCATTGATCTGGTCTGATTTAATGGGGTCCTCTGCCACTTGCTCCTCAGAGGCCTCAGAGGGAGCCGGCTGTTCAATGATTTGCAAAGGGGTGTCTGCCATGACTTGCTGGGTGTCCCGACTAGCAGAGCCTGGAGAAGCGGTCACTGCAGTGAGGAGAGTGAGAAGAAAAAACTGAACCCGAGCCCTCGCTAAACTCTCTGTGCTGGGAGGCAAGCCAGAAACGGAGAGCACAGTGCGTGGATGTGTGTGTGCGTGCGTGTGTGTGCTTCAATTCAAATGGCACAGCTCTGCAAGCCTGTCCAGTGAAACTGCCCAGCAAAATTTTCCAGGCTTGCAGGCCATTGGCTGACTCCACCTAAGCTATATAAAAGGAGCCACTGCCAAATGCCTGCTGGACCCACCCTTTTTGAAATGATTAAAATAGTTGGAGCAGGGGGAGGCGATGGCTTTTGCATGCACGCACAGGCACGGATCACTGAGGAATGTGAAGCTCCAAAACTCCAACAGCCTCTTCTTTACCATACGTTCAAAGGCATTCTGTGCAAAACTCCAAGGAATCTGTCCGAGAGGAAAACACAAAACCCTTCTGTAAACAGCTCGGAAAGCCGCTAGACAGAAATAAGCCCCTTCTGGGCACAGCTGTGTATATTAAAGGACGGCTGAAACAACTGCACATAGAGTACAGGAACTCAGCCTGGAAAATGCAAAGCCCTTTGCCTCCAGTTAGTATTTCTTTCCCGGTCTATGTCAGGCAATATTTTAACAATATTAGCAATATCTTGAAGAGAGGCTTATGCTTCCACCAGAGACCATCCAGCTCAGTTCTGCAGTCTCTAGCTCATCAGTGAATCTTGTTGTTAGCTGTTTAAGTGCAGTACGTGCTCTCTGCACATGCTGGTGGTCAAAGTGCAGCAAGCAATGTCCAGGGGGAAGATAGTGCGGCTCTCCATCACACAACGCTGTGTGTGAGCAGTGAGGATGGATTACATTGCACTGATACCGTGCTCATCGCTGTGCTGAAGACAGAGGAGGAGCAGTCCCTGTCTTGAGGAGTTTTCAACTGAAACATTAATCAGAAGCAGTTCACAGGCCAATTCATTGCCTTGGCATTTGTTTATGGCCTTGAGGATCGTCTGCAGCTTCGTGCCATAAAAAATCACATTGATGGAATGTTTGAGGGCAGTTCTTGGTCCAAGCCAAGAGCACCTGAATGGGTAGATGTGAAGGAGGAAGGTTTAGGACGTGCCTGGAATGATGCCCAGCTGAGAGCAGCTCACCATTAGTCCTACTGGCTCAAAGGGCAGCAACCCCCAGCTGCAACAGCTCTAGGGCTTGGCCAGAAGGAGCTGTTTTCAGGCTCAGCTGGAAGAAGTGCTGCCCTGCTGCCAGACCTTGAGGGTCACAGTTTGAATCTCCTCTCGAGCATTGAATTAGAGGGCTGCACTCTCAGCTTGGCTCCTCTGAGGGGGGGCATGTCATGCTTGTATTTGGCCACAGGGTGGCAAACAACAGACTCGGTGTTCCATTCGCTTGTTTTCGTAACCCACCTTAAGACGGTCTTGGCTGTGTCATATCACACAAGCTGGGGAACCCGCCATCCACGAGGATACCTATGGCAACCACAGCACTTCAGGGCCCCCCGTGCCCCCTGTCATGTGACGGCCCTGCTTGTTAATGCTGTTGGCCCCACACCATGATGTTGATTTAGAGTTGGGTGCCCCATCTGAAGCCCACCAGACACTTTTTATGCCCCAGGCTAAAATTAGGCTGGTTTTCTATACACTGGTGTTTCTCAGGAAACTGGGTTTTTTCCCTTGAGGATTTAAAAAAAAACATTTCCAGTGCTTGCAGCTGATGTGTCAGTGCTAAGCGCACAGACACACAACGTTAATTTCAGGCAGAACACACTGCGGATCTGCAGCTGTTCTTCACACGATATCTGTTTCAGAGCTGCTCTCTAGGATGCATGACATGGTGGTGAACACACAGCACAGGAAGTCAGCAGATCTTTGTTCTCTTTCTAGTTCTGCTAATCATTCACTGTGTGACTTTGGCCAAATTACATCTCCTTTCTGTGCCTCAGTTTTCCTGTCTGTAATTTGGGAATAACAATACCAAACTATGAGGGGTTGAACTTGTAAAGCTGGGTGGAAGGAGCTAGAGAAGATAAAGGTACAGCACTATATTTTTGATCTGGCTATTTTCTACAACAGGCTAAGTGGGATGTTCTAAGAGTGTTCTGCACAGAGCTGTCACACCCCTATGAGCTGAAATGTGATGAATAGCTGTCTGCGCTAAGTTCCACTGGAACACAGCCCCTGCTTCCTCTCAGAGTGACATACCAGGATGGCCCAAAAGATGGCAACCTGAGTCTTCCCCTTTTGGACCTGAATGTTCCCTGACATTTTAACTCAAACATGCCACTGTTCTTGTTATGTTACAGTCAGAATTTGTGCTTTGAAGTTTCCATATCTCACTGGATTTGACTGATTCTCTCTATATCTTACCTGTTAATTTTATGGCAGCACTATCAGCTTCTTTATAGGGAGATAGGAGACTGGATCCAAACAAAAGAAAATGTGTCTCGGTTTCAGAAAAATCGCCACCCATCACGTATGGAAGAGCGAAGGACGGTGACATGAACCATTTACTTCCACTTCAGCATGAAAGTTCCTGTGGAAAAAGTGAATTCTGCTCAGCAAGAAGTCCCTTAATTTCACTAACAACAGGTGATGGCTCTTCAGTGGCCTGTTCAAAATGAGTCAATGTTCTCAGCTTAGTTCTCGGCAGACACGTGTCCACGTGCAAGAAAACCAACTGCAATTGGCTTGTTTGACCCTCTTGTTGGTAGTTCAAGTAAACAGGCCAAGGACTAGCTGGGCAGTGGAGAATAAATGACCCTTTCCACCCTAGGAGAGTCTCCAGATCAGGAAGGGACAGGGAGGTATACTGGCAGGCAGTAATGGGTGGTGGAAGGAACAGGGGCCTTTTCCGCAGCTGCTCGTGCTGACTCTGTTCAGGGGCTATGCAGACCAGTCGCTGGGGTACCGGCAATGGCCCTGAGCTCATTCTTAAACAAACAGGTCCTTCTCAGGGCAGAATGAGGTATTATGCCAGATACATAATGAAAACTGGAGCCTTGCTCCAGCCTATTCTCTAAAAGGAGGCCCCAGTCTCCCTCATATGCTGTATTTGTTAAGTTGGGATAACCTCTCGTGCTGACCACGATTATCTCACTGGTTCCTTCTGCTCCCATAGCTATTTGTTTGTATCCAGCTGTTGCCTTTTGTTTCATGCTCAGATTGTCAGCTCCTTGGGCAGGAATCATCATTTTGTTCTGCGTTTGTACAGCTCCTAGCGCTGGGGGCCTGGTCCATGACTGGGGCTCAGGCACTACAGTAATACAGGTAATTAATAGTAATAATCTGTATCCCCTCCACTGTGCTAGGCACCCCTTGACAGGCTGTGCAGAGAGATGTACGACTTCTCTTTGCTGTGCAGAACACGGAGAGGTGATTTTAAAAACGAGATGTTTTTGAAAAATGGGAAGTGGAGAGACTGTATCATATGGGGTGCAAACTGAGGCAAAACAAGGGGATACAATGTACCCAAGGCTCTCACACAGAGTCAAATACAAGCACAGGAAAATGGACAGGGACTGATCTGGTATCTTGGCAATAAGCTCTAACTAGGGAAGCTGGATTTTCCTCCAGTATGTCTTTCTGGAGTCAGGAAACAGCTTCGAGGAGGGGATATATCCCATCACAATGTCTACTGAAGCTGTACCACATAATTTCTGTGCTGTATATATTGATGTTGGTGTACAGTAGGGGTACACCTCTTTCCAGCCTCCAGTAATGTAGGACTTCCCCACAGCTGCCTACATTCCTTTCTACCCCTACTGTTACAGCATGCGGCAACTCGTGTTTTCCTCCCCAGAGGTGGCTGCATATAAGTACTGCTGAGCATATTTTGTGAATTGCTTCAGGATGAAGTGTGCACCAAATTCATCCACTGGAATCAATTACTTTCTGTGACAGTTAGCATGAATTAAAAGCAATTAAAGAGTCAACAAATCCATTATTAGATCTGACTATTTTCCGTAGCACAAAAGCCCCTCTTTAAATTCTTTAACTGGAATAAAGAGCCAATGTTTGCCAAAAGACACTGTCAATAAGCATAAAACGTACTTAGCAGTTAAGTGTATTTTATCTAAGTTCATTTCATTTGTGAGGTGTGGCTTCCTTCCTAGGAAATCATGTTTCCATTTAACAATCTAACAGCAGAGGAAATTATGAACTCTTACTTGGAGGGAGGTTTCTGGTACATTAGATTTGCACAGTATGCAAAGCTACGCGTGGAGATTAATCTGGCTGTTGCTGGGTGGAATTGGGTCTGCACTGAAACACACTCCCTTCTGATTGCAGGGATGCACAGCAAAGAGACCGATTCTGCTCTCACTGCCACCAGTGCGGCTCCATTGACTTCAGCAGAATGCCTCCTGTGTGACACCACTATGAGCGATAAGAGATGCAGACCTAGAGAGTATGACGTTGCTGTGCTGGGCTTTATTCTGGTGTCAGTCAAAGGGGCTAGGGCTTTCTACTTACTTGGTGTATCTTAGTGCAACAGTTAGCCTTAGAAAAGGCTAAGGGACAAAATACAAGCAAAAGTAATTAAAGATATTTACCCAGGATTAGATTTTCCACTCCTGGATGGATCATTCCTTCATCTCTCTAGTGTATAGCTGCTGCAGAACCTAATGCTGAGGAGGGAGGTATGTGGACCATAACAGGCCTCCAGCAGGTGTCCCACAATCCCCGACAGTGACTGCTCTGGTCACAATTGTGAATGCCACCACCCAAGAGTCAGAGCTCCAAAGCCTTCCCTGCATTTTAACAGCCCTGTATACGTTTGAAACGCCTTTTCCTGATTGCCCTTGGCAAGAACACCTAGCTGCTCTCCCTGTGAGCAACTGTCCTATTGACTAGGCCAACTCCGCGCCCTGGCTGGAGCTGACAGGAGGGATTAGATCTCCTGGGCCTGGGGGGACAATAAGCAGTGCTGGCACAACTATGGACCAGCTGTAGAAAAGTGGACATCTACAAAAAGATTGCACGGGATGCTGGCGAAGGGTATGACAAGGATCAGCAGGGGAGCTGCATGAAAGGGAAGGAACTGCGGCAGGCAGACCACAAGGCCAGGGAGGCCAGCAATTGATCTGGTGCTGAGCCGCAGACCTGCTGCTTTTACAACAAACCAGCACCCTGCAGCCATCGAGGATGCCTCCGTGGATGCCAGGAACAGTGACGAGGAGGAGGGGAGACGTGTGGCAAGGGCGGGCCCAGCTATGCCACCATACAGGACCTGTTCAAGGGTTCATTGCAGTCTAGCCAGCCCTGCCTGCCAGGCGTGAACAAGCCCAATGAAGGAGAAGCCTTGGGTAAGCATGTGAATAAAATTTTCCTTGCACTGTTTAAATGTAAAGATGGCACCCAGCCCAACCCCAAGGTAGCAGGACACAGGTACTGACTTTTCATCGGTTTACTCATAGGAGAAGAGGTACAACAAACAGAGGTACAGTTGTTACCTGTTTTTCATTCTCTTGTAGGGATAGATGGGAGGGGGGCACGTGGAACAGTTGGTTTATATACATAGGGATGTCCGTGCATCCTCCTGGGAGATCTCAATGAAACGTTCATGGAGGTATTCGTCAATCCTTTCTTGAAGATTTCTAAGGATAGAAGCCTTTTTTGCTCTGCAGCAGGACACTTTATCATGCCACTCCACAAAGACTTGAGCAGGCACCATTGCAGTAAACTGGCTAGCAGTATACGGGCCCAGGCAGCTTTGGAACGCCAGCAGCAGCATTGTTCTCTGTGCCTTTGTGACCCACCCATAGGTGTCTGTCCCTTATGGGGTCAATAACTATTTCTTTGGGAGAAACTTTACTATAATAGCAAAAACCCATTTTTCATAAAGGCTGGGACATTTGCTAAAGTTCCTCTTTTGACATGTCACTTATACCTTCTTTGTGAAAGGGTCCATCCACAGCATACAATCAGGTACACAGATTTTTACATTTCACATTGTTTTACTACTAGCACATGCCTCCAGCTGGTTGTCTCCTCCTCCATGTACAATTGGTACCATTTCTGTGCAGAACTGTACCACTCCTCTTCAGCTTTCAACCAACACACTGACGTTCTGACGTGATGGCAAGGTGACAAAATACAATGGCATTCTGAGGGCAATAGTCTGATGTAATGCTGTTCTGACTCAGCATGATGTGATGAGGAAGTGCTGGGACATTTCTAACTTAACACTGGCTTTTGGCATCATGCAAGGGTGCTGTGATGAAGTGTCAGTGTGGTGATGTATGGTGGTGCGACATGGTGATGTGTCGGTGTGTCGTGGATGGGCTGTGACACGGCATGATGTCAGCGCGACACGGCGACGTGTCGGTGTGACGTGGATGGGCTGTGACACGGCGTGATGTCAGGGCGACAAGGGACGTGTCGGTGTGACGTGGGGTGTCGGTGTGACACGGCATGATGTCAGCGTGACACGGCGACGTGTCGGTGTGACGTGGATGGGCTGTGACACGGCGTGATGTCAGCGCGACACGGCGACGTGTCAGTGTGACGTGGATGGGCTGTGACACGGCGTGATGTCAGGGCGACACG
>ML675642.1:12005707-12079632 GCA_007922155.1 Mesoclemmys tuberculata
CGTGGATGGGCTGTGACACGGCGTGATGTCAGCGCGACACGGCGACGTGTCGGTGTGACGTGGATGGGCTGTGACACGGCGTGATGTCAGCGCGACACGGCGACATGTCGGTGTGACGTGGATGGGCTGTGACACGGCGTGATGTCAGCGTGACACGGCGACGTGTCGGTGTGACGTGGATGGGCTGTGACACGGCGTGATGTCAGCGTCACCGGGTGGCACTCTGGGAAGGGCCGCGCTCCCCCATGCAGCGACATTGGGGCCAAGCTGCACCACGCGGAAGTGCCCGACGTGCTCCGTCGTGACGTCATCACGGCGCATCAACCCGTCCCTTTATCCTCCATGGCGACATCAGCCCGTTGTGCTGTGGCGTCATCAGGTCACGCTGTGACGTCAGGTGTTCCGGCCACGGGGCCGGTGACCGCGGCCGGGACCCCGGGGTTCCCTTTGCCTCTGCCCGCGCCGCAGAGCTCCGCCCCTCCCCCCCTCTCGGGCACTTCCGGTCAGAGGCCCCACGGCGGGGAGGGAAACAACATGGCCGCCGCGCCGTTGCTAGGAGACGCCCTCGCGTGATCCGCGTCCTCCGGCGCTGCGGCGGGGAGGGGCCACGTTGGCGTGCGCGGTGACGTCGGGGACGGGAGCCGGGGCGGCTCAGCCCAGGCTGCGGGTGAGGGCGGCGTTGCGCGGCGCGGCGCGAGGGCTCCGCGGGAGGGGCTGGTAGGAGCTCGGCCCCCCCTTCCCAGCCCGCTCTGCCGGGCGCGGGTTCCCCACGGGTCGCGTTCGGTGCCCGGGGCGCCGCGCCCCGCCCCGCCCCGCTCGGGCTCCATCTTCTCCCCCCCCCCCCCGAGCTTCCCGGCCGCCGCTGCAGGTGGCGTTAACTCATGAACCGGCCGGGGGGGGTTGCGGGGTGTCAGTGTGGGGGGTGTGAGTGGGGGTGTTGCGGGGATGGGGGTTGCGGGGATGGGGGTGGGGGTGTGGCGGGGATGGGTGGGGGGGTGTGGCGGGGAGGGGGGTTGCGGGGATGGGTGGGGGGGTGTGGCGGGGATGGGGGTTGCGGGGATGGGTGGGGGGTGTGGCGGGGATGGGGGTGTTTGCTTCAGCTGCGAGTGCGTGTTTTCTACTCGCCCTCCCCGCCCGCGGGAGGCAAGGCGCAGCTCTCCGTGCACAAACACCGCTGTTGAATAGACCCGCAGGAAGGAGACACCCGGTCAGTTTCCAGGCCTGTTGGCCAGAATGGAAAGCACAGCGTTTAACTGCCTGCTGCTCTTCGCACCGCATCTGGGTATAGCTGCCATAGCTAGAACCAACACCTACGGCCACACACGGCGAGTGTGTCGCGTCAGTAGCCAGTTCCGCTCGCAACATGAAGTGAGACGTCGGTGGGGCTAGAGCTGAAATCAAGTGTCATTCATTTCGATTTTGGTCTGATGGTTTCAGCTCATTTGAGGCAATACGAATTCAGGACCACAGATAGCACCAGCTTCTCTTGTGAGGCATTTCTTCTGTTTTAAAAGCTGTGTGGAATGAAGCACTCCCTTGCGTGTGAGGATAATTTGTCAGACCTCCCAGTAGGCTGTGGATGTGGGGTGGGGTGGGAATTGCTATAAAATATAACAGCTGAATAAAGAGCAGAAGAATGTGTTTTCTGCCCCTAACGGTGATGCACTGCAACTCGGTACACAGTGCGCTGGATTTTCTGAACTGCACTGGTGCTGTGTGTTGGTAATACTCTTCTATTCGTGGGAGAGCTCTTCCCTGGTAATTCAGGCATGCTGTCAGTTGACAGTCGGCTGCTTCCAGGGTGACACTTCAGTGGGCAGCCTTTGGCTTTTAGATCCCATGTGAGTTGGCTTGCTTCTGACGGCTGCACTTCTAAGTGCAAGTCTTAGAGCAAAAGAGACCACCCTGGAAGAGCAGAGTTCTTAGGCTGCTGAAGAAGAAGGAATTGTTTGTGGTGTGTGAACTATCTGTGGTGCTTTGCAGATCATGTGAGGTGGCAGGTTTTCCCCCTCCCTCGTACCACAGGTCAATGAGTAGGATCTTTCATGATTCACCAAGGCGTGTTTCCCTAGAAAGTTATGAAATAGCCTTTCATCAGACAAAGAACTAGTTGTCCTTTCAAGAATTTTATGAAAGAATCATGACTTCCTCTTGTATTATTTTTAAATCATAATATTTGCATGCAGTGTGTGGAATTGATCCAGAGAACTAGAATTTCACTCCTTTTCTCCTCTGACTAGAGGGTGAGTGAGGCAAATTGTCCTTTCACAGATGTGCCTGGATAACGTGGGATTCAGACTCTGTTGCACATTCTCAGCCTTACTTCCTTTATATTTTAGGGTTAAAATTCCACTCCTAGTTTGACCGATACTTTCCTTCCACCATGGGGGAGCTTTTCCGAAGCGAGGAGATGACCCTTGCCCAGCTTTTCCTCCAGTCTGAAGCCGCATACTGTTGTGTCAGCGAGCTAGGAGAGCTTGGGAAGGTTCAGTTTCGTGATGTAAGTGACTGCTTTCCTGTGTCTGTAAAACATGTCAAATCATTACAATCCTGGCTGTTTTTTTATATGGTCAAGTGTCATAGTTCATCTTTGCTCTGTTGGTATCTGCTTGTGCAGCAGTCACGTGGATTCCAGCTAGTTAATTATCAGTAAAGTAGGTCACGCTGCACAAGGATCAGATCTGCTCTACACTTTCCTTGCTTCATTCTTTAAAAACAAAGCAGCCCCCACCCCCAAAAACATGCAACCCTGCTAAACCTGCTAATCATGATCCTTCACATTTAAACTTTCCTGTGGAAATGTCTGTTTCTGTTTGCAGCTGAACCCTGATGTGAATGTGTTCCAGCGTAAATTTGTTAACGAAGTCAGGAGGTGTGAAGAGATGGACCGGAAACTCAGTATGTCCTTGCTTTATTTTGATGCATGCCTATAATTCTGTTCTGGCTCCTGTAGCTTCTAGGAAAGAAAGCAGGCTAAACTTCTGAAATAATGTGCCACAGCTAAGTGTTGTATGGGTAGCAAGGTAATGGTTGTTTTCCGGTGGGCTAGGCTGCTTTTGGAAAGCTTTATTTCCTGTGGAGAAGAGAACTTTCAGATCTTTTAAAGCAGCCACTTGAGCTGTATTCTGATGGAGTTCTGCTACCGATGTGATGGTTAGGTTGTGGGGGCAGCGTGTGTGGCTTCTGGTCAGGTTATATAATGGGAAGGTTGAGGTGGAGAGAGACTGATGTTGTAGTTTATTGCTGTTGTTTCTCATGGTGATTCTTATGAAGCATTTTCTGTCTTTAGGATTTGTTGAGAAGGAGATTAAAAAAGCGAACATCCCAATCCTGGACACTGGTGAGAACCCAGAGGTGCCTTTTCCACGTGACATGATCGATTTAGAGGTAACAGTGTTTCACTAAGGCTGAATTGGTATCTGAAGCTATATAGCAGAACTTGTGCTAATTAGTCTCAATCACTGGGTTCTTTGGAATTTAGCAGTAAGAACATACAGGGCCAGGTCCCCAGGTGGTTTCATTCAACAACACTCTACTGACTTCAGTGTAGCTGCACCGATTTACACCAGCTGAGGATCTGGCCCATACATATTGTGATGTTTGCATAGTTTGCTGTAACTTCAATGTATTTACGTATAAGATGCAAATTAATACTTATTTTTAAGAATGAAGGACAGAATTTAGAATTCACTTAAACTGGTTCAACTCCTCTCAAACGCAGTATGAACAGGTGCAACCCCAGCAATTTTAGGAGTTTATAGAAGGCTTCCTCAATCTATAGAGAACCTAATTATTAATCTTTATATAGAGTAGCGTTGTTATAATCAGATACTGATGTTTTAAGATGTATTGTGAAGAAAACAGCAGAAATCCAGAGCAGCTCTGGGTGCCCTAGGATTCAGGTAACATCTAGTAATTGTGTGTAACATGAATGCAGTTAGGAAAAGATCTTCCACAGCGCACTTTGAACTGTGTGTTTAATTAGAGCTAAATATCATTTATTTTTAGTTTACTTTACATTTTTTTTTCCTCTCCTTTTCTTCCCCCAGGCAAACTTCGAGAAAATTGAAAATGAGCTTAAAGAGATCAACACAAACCAGGAAGCTCTGAAGAGAAACTTCCTAGAGCTGACAGAATTAAAATTTATACTGCGCAAAACTCAGCAGTTTTTTGATGAGGTCAGAATATCAGGGGGATTTAGCACTGAAACAGCTGGTGGTTTATTGTCACAAATTGCCATTTTTATTCTCGAGTGTTATTTTTCAGTTGCTATTTTGGATGACTCATTTTTATACTTTTTTTAAAGAGATTTTTGTCAAATTATTTTCCATTTTTCATGCAATACACCTGCAGCCAGTCATGGTTTTACATTTTCTAATTATTTGTATTTACTGTGCGTGTTCCCAATAAGAACAGAGAATTAATTGTGGAGATAGGTTTTGAATAAATCATTATTTCCTGCCTTCTAAAAATCCTACAGCCTCACTGCTAGCCTAGGCTGTTTCCCCTCCAATATGCATTTTTCTGCCTGGTGTAAATACATAAGTAAACCCCATAAATCTTCAGTTATGAGTGACAGATAAAATTTCAATGTAGAACCATTGAAAGATTTCTCATTATGGGCCTGATCCATTGCGGTTAATAGCAAGACTTCTGTCAAAGTTTTCGGTTTTAATCAAGATCTAAAATGCTCAGTGGCAAGTTCAGGTGCAGAGCTACCATTTAAATCCCTAATAATTGGACCCTTTTGGTTCATGGTCATTTTGATCAGTAGTTGACAGCAGCATTACAAGCGCTTTCTCCAGAACAACAAAATGCTGTCCTACTGTCATTCAGAGTACAGCAGCAAAGCAAAACTGAGACTTACAGATAAAGAGCCCTGGTAAAGGAGACTTAATATTTACAAAATGCCTTTAAGTCATACTAAAACATATAGGACTTTTACAGTCTCGCGCTCTCTCAGGAGAGGAAACTGGCCACGTACCTTTTTGAGAGGAGGAGAAATGTTTTGCACAGTACATGATGTGTTCTGTGAGAGCTGGCCATGGGGTTCTGAAGAGCTTTGTGTCCTGCTGACTGTAAACGCATGAAGTGTATAATCCTGCTGAATTGGCCTTCTGCCCACCCTATGTGCAGGCGTGGGTTGTACATGAACAAAAATGTTACCATTAAGGTTGTTCCCCCCCATATTCACTCATGCATCATAGTTGATGACTTGGGTGCTATGGGCTATAATCAGCCAGAGGGCTGGGTACTGTACAATTAACTCGTCTTCAAGTGTTGAATGTCAGTTTGCAAGTTGCTGATTCCATTGTGAGAGTCTGTTTGGGCAGACAGTGCTAACCTGATGATCTACTGCTTGACTGCAGTAAGTAGTAAGGGTTATCGCCTGCCTGTTGTAATTGAACCTAGAAAATATAGAGTAAGTGCAATCAGCGTGGTATGAAATCATTACTAATGCAGTTCTTCTCAGGGTGCTCATAGTAACAAAGTGTATAGTAAACACCCAGCCAATGCCTTTCTTCAGATACAGTATTGACATCATATTTAAACTTAATCAGATCAAAATCCATGTAATGTTGAAACAGAAAGCCCAGGTCATTCTGCCCATTTTAGAGGCATGTATGACAAGTGTTTCTATGAGGCTCACCTTTTCAACCAACCAAAATTAATATAACTATTTATTCCTTCTATCAGCCAACTGGAGTAGCAGATGTTACACAGCAGCATATAGATTACAGAAAATTAAGAGCAAATGGAGGTTTGTAATACGGTAACGCAATGGTTTATCCTGTTACCTTCCATTGAGTGTATTACATTGAGGGCCACTAACTACTTCAGTTGACAGTCTATGTAACTGTACGTAACACACACATTGGCTAGGTCCAGTGGTTGATATCTGTCTTTGGGAAGACTTCTTGACTCTAAAGATTGTGCAGTTCAGCTATTATCACTACTTACCATTAATTTCTTCACTGAAAATAACATTCTTGCAAAGTGCCTTTAACACTTGAAGACATTTTTCATCTGTAACTAAGTCTGTGTATTATCAGTTACTCATAGTAATTAGTTCCACGAGAAATGGCTCACAATTGACATTCCTTTGTATTCAACCTTTACAGTTTTTCTAGATTGTGCACAGGGAGAAGGAGAATGAATATATTAGTCATAAAAGAACAAAAAGACACGTCTCCAATGTAGCCATTTATTGTCCATTACGTAACGTACATACATATAACTATATATATATATATATTGTTGTTGATGATGATCCTTTTCTCAGTCTTCTTGTCTTTGCTTATGAAGAGCAGTATGAGCTGGAGAGATTTCTCTGAATCTTTACCATAAGCATCCTAGAATATGAGAGCGTAAAGAAGACTGGAAAAGTAATGGTTAATGGCATGCAGTCCCCTGTCTCCCTTTCCTCTAACTCCTCTCACCATCTGCTTTCTTAATTTGTTTTGCATCTGTCATCCTGCTCTGGGTGAATAAATTAAATGTTGGAATGAATCCCCTTTAGTTCTTGTAAAAATGAAGGTAGTGAAGGGGCTTGAATTGTATGTGCTGCTTACCCCTGTGCAGAGCAGAACGAGTGGCTTTTTGCTGTTTCTCACTCAAGATTTGGTTTTCTTTCTAACCAAGAGAAGGAGGGGGATCTAGTTTCTAAATTAGGGCCTTGAAATTAAGGCCCTCCTAATCTATGTGACTGATGCTCAGAAGTTGCTTTAAATGATATTTTGATGTCATCCACGTCATCTTTCTAATGTATATAGTCATGTACATATGAAAGTTATTGGGGTGGATGTTTACCAGATTAAATTATTCAAAATAAGTTAAAATTCTCCTAAAATCCAGTTCTGATGCTCTGTGATACTCCGCGATAAACTGGTGAAAATTATGATCAGAAGGGACCTTATGGGTTGGCCAGTCCTCCATCTTCCTACATCATGTCGGAATAACTCTCACGTTTTCTTAAACTCCCAGTAGTCTATTCAGACTGAATAGTTCTGCTACAGTTACATTTTGTAGTAACATTTGTTGTAATAAATGACCCTGCCAGAAGATTGATTTGTTACTAAGATGTGCCCTCCCTAAGGCATGGGATGCCACCAACATTAGAGAGTTTCAGAAGAAATAAGGAAAACTCTGTAAAGAACATAAGTGTTGTATGATCCAGGCTACACTTATCATTTCACTCCATAGATATATACTTTTGTTTTAGGTCACTTTAATTTTTTTCCTAGTTTTACCCTTTTTTACTTTCAGATTGTAAGCCCCCCGGAGGAAGGGCACTTGACCAGTGTCTCCAACAAAGGGGCCTTGATCCCCTTTGGGGCACTACCATAATTTTTGTGAGAATCATTTTCTCAAATAAACAAGAAGTTAGAACAGACAATCATAAGAATGGCCATACCGGGTCAGACCAATGGTCCCTTTAGCTTATATCCTGTCCTTTGATAGTGACCCCTGCCAGACACTTCAAAGGGAGTGAACAGAACAGCAATTATCAAGTGATCCATCCTGATCTTCAAGTCCCAGCATTAGGCAGCCAGAGGCTTATGGACACCCAGAGCATGGGGTTGCATCTTGGCTAATAGCTAAGCTCTAGAGCTGTTTCCACAGATGTGGTTTAAGTAAGAAACTATCCTTCTCCCTTGACAAATATTGTGAAGTATAAAATGTGTTGGCAAAAATGAGATGTGCCTGTTCTAGTCTAAGATATACCTTACAAAATCTAGCAACAATAAATATTACCCTAGTAACACATACAATGCATGCCCCTTTGGTAGAATTGATCCAATTTTCTATAAATTTGTTAGATCAGAAAATTCTGCCATTTTAATTTTAAAAAGTCATTTAAAGTCACTCAGTTTGGTGGGTGTTTTTGTGCTTGTGTGTTGGTTAGGGGCACTGTCTTTTTTATGTTCCTTTATGAAACTTTAAGGTTTCCATGCAGTTTACTTTTACTTGGGTTGAATGCCAAGATGGTGTAATGGATTGGCTTATAAGGGAAAACATTTCTTTATCACTCTTCAGAAGTACACTGATGGTTACCTTAATCTTGTTATTTATTTTTACTTTTTGTAAACTGAAGCTGTAAGTGTTCATGAGCAGGCAGGTGAGCTATCCTGTGTGTAGTATGTCAGCCTTGCAAAATTCTCCTCTGCCAGAACAAATGGCCTTTTTTGGATTGGCAAGTCAAATGTCTTCCAAGGGTTTTTCACTATGATAATACGTGGGCAAGTGGATTTTGTGCCTGTGCTGGTAAACTTGGATGATGATTTTACAAGGCTGTAGTGTGAACACAATTTACATCTTTAGGGCAAAATTCTGCCTTCATATGTGTGCAGGGAGTACCCACTGAAATGCACATGCACATCTCAGAGTAGCATTTGGTCCTTATTGGCACAGAGCGGTTCCTTAATTCCTCCATTTCATTTTCCCCATTTCAAACTGCAGGGGTGGAAATTTTGGAATAAAATTCCTAACAATGCATTGTGTGAATGCTCTGTGAGAGGCTGAGGTATTAATATCCTTCCTAATTTGAATCACTAATACTTTCAAGTTATGTTCCCGGGAATTTCAGCCTGTAAAAATTAGTCACAATAAATAGAAAGTAATTTAGTTATCCATTTAATAGGAGAGAAGTTAGGTGGGGTAATATCTTGTACTGGACAAACTTCTGTTGCTGGAATTTACATGTTTTCGAGCTATCCAGAGCACTTTTTCGGGTCTGGGGAAAGAAGCAGAATGTCTGAACTGAATACAAGGTGGGACAAGCTGAAGAGATAATGAATGTTAGTGGTGATTCCTTGAAATGAAGAGAGCGATTGTTATGCATAAAAGATTTGAAGAGGGCCATTAAGGGCAGCAGGCAGTGTGATGTGTTTACAGATTGTTGTAATGAGCCATAAAGTAGTGTCCCTGTTAGGTCCCTGAGTCTTTCGGGTTTAGCAGAGTTATGAAGTTAAGTTCACAGGCTTGCCTTTTGAAGGTGTTGTGCAGGGTTCCCTTGAGGACAAGTATTGAAAGATCAGACATGGACCGATCACTTTATGAAGAGTGTTCGCTCACAGGTGGTGGGTGGTGGTTGTCTTTTATCGTTATTCTGTGAGAGTTCATTCGAGAGCGCAGCGATTATCTGGTTTCACCCACAGAGTGGTTATTGGGGCATTGGATGCACTGGATGAAGTGCACTGCATGTGGTGATAGGCATGTGCAGGGCATGTGGATCGTGAAAAGTGTGTTGTAGGGGTATTGGTCATTGTAGCGGTGGAGATGTGTCTGCAGGTTTTGTATCTGCTCTGGCAGGGTCTGGTGTTGGTGTGGCTTGAGCTGTGGGGAGCTTGTTTCTGATGGTGAGTATGGCAAAGTTGTGGGGTTATTTGATGGACAGAAGAAGTAATTTGGGAAAGATTTCTTTTAAGATGTGGCCCCCCTCAAATATGCGTTGAAATTGTTTGACACCCTGTATGGGTTCCATTACATAATGGTAGGTGACAACTAGGGGTGTGCAGTCCGATGTTTTTTCTTGCATTAAAACAGGCTCTCCTGTATTTGGATGACCCTTTCTATGATGCCCAGCAAATCATGTGCTTGCTTTGAATTGGTGGCACTGACATAGTCATTTGATCTATGTACATCACTGCCATATATATTTAGTTAGGTGTTGAATATCTTACAAGAAAAAAAGGCATTCACTCTCTCAGATGCATTCTTCAGGTTATAGGGATTGTGCGTTTATAGAGGGAGAGTTAGTGTAATCGAGAGAAAAGGCACCTGCCATCCAGGACTCTCAGGTTTTATTACTGGCTCTGCCACGGACTCAATATCTGCACCTAGCGCTGACAGGTGACAGGACTAGGCTATTGTCAGTGGAACATTGCGAGGCGCAAAGACCTGTAAAGCATGTGATTCTTGGGTGTAGCAGAAGTGCAAACTTTCTTTGTTTTAGTCAGCTGTATCAACTACAGAAATCTTGCCTGGGCAGTATTCTTCTGAATCTGTCCAGAGTGGGCTGTGTCAGAGAGATTGAAAGAATCCTGACTGCCGTTCCGCTTAAAAAGGCAACACACATTTGAAACGCCCATAGCCCCTGGTAAATATATAGAAAATGCACAGAAACACAGCAGTTGTACAGTACATGAAAGAATATTTATCTGTACATCTTTTCATCCATTTTCCCTAAGTTCAGAAAGTGGTGATGGTAGTTTGTTGGCTCATTCTATACCATACTAAAAAAGTTAAGAACATTCCTTTGAAACATAACTTCAGGTAAAATCTAACTTCCACCCATCTTCAGAATTATATATCCCACAAGCATCTTGTCTTTTTTTCCCCCCAGAAGCTTTGCTGAGCCATTCTGCTTACCTCCTGTTTTTCTCCTCCCTTGTGTGACCCTTGCTCTCTGTTGTTTCGTCTTCCTTTTTTGGGAGTCCTTTCGGGGTCTTTTGTTATGGTGTGTTTTTGTTTTTTGTTTTTCCCTCCTGCAAACTGTCTCCTGGTTCCTCCTTCCCTGCATGCCACTAACTAGTTTCATTAGATATTAATTGATTTGTGAATTCAGGCTGAATTGCATCATCAGCAGATGGCGGATCCAGACCTGTTGGAGGAATCCTCTTCTCTCTTGGAGCCAAGTGAGATTGGAAGAGGTGCCCCTCTACGACTTGGGTAACAGCAACTTTTGTACCTTCTGTTTGGTCTGTTTGACTTAATTGTTCACTCCCACCATGTGGAATCCCTAGTGCTTCAAAACACAGCCCTGAGGACCTCCATGTTGTGACCATAAACCTATTAATGTCAATCCAAGATCAATTAGTAATGGTCTCCATCCTTCCTTGCCCTACATCTCTGAATTTTCCAGCACCTGCTAGCCCAAGGTGGAAGCTGAAGGAGAGTGTCACTCTGGTATCTCATACCAGCACAGAAAACTAGAGCTAATCTATTCCTTAAGTATTTGCTGCCTAATTTTCAAACATACAGAAAATTCATAGCTTCCATTGGTCAATAGAAGCATAGCATCTTTGAAAATAAGGCCAATTATTTTTATATCCCTTTTCATTAGTTGATTCCAGGTCACCTTTGACACACACATTTGGAAGTGGTCGGTTTCTGCTGTAGTACCCCTTTATCTGGACCTAGGAGTTTGGTCTCCTCTAAAGCAAATGCCTATGGTCTTTGAGAGCCATGTAGCCTGTTGCTGCCATTCCAGCCTTGTACAGTACTTGGCCTGGAAGTTACCAGTAGTGGTCTGAAACTGACAGTAACAGGCATGAAAGTTATATGACTAAAGTGAAATGAATGCATTCAAACTGTAAAGAGCTTTTTTTAGTACGTCATTTGCTGACAGTAAAGCTTGCTCTCAAAGGGAATGGGGAATACTGCCTTTGACATGTTCCAGCTGTTTCGTGTGTGCGTACATATGTGTGTGAGTGAGTCTCTCATTATAATTATAATAAGAAACTGAAAGCAAGTAAGCTGGATTTTGTAGCTTTAAGCCTTGATTTATTAGCTAGCCTTCAGTTAACTTCTTGCAGCTCCAGGTGCTCTGTGAGCCTGTTCTCTACCAGCACTACGAGGGGCAGCACCCTAATCCAGTTTTTTTCCACCTCATGCAGGTTTGTGGCTGGTGTGATCAACCGTGAGCGAATCCCTACCTTTGAGCGCATGTTGTGGCGAGTGTGTCGAGGGAACGTATTCCTGCGTCAGGCTGAAATTGAAAACCCTCTGGAGGATCCTGTGACGGTAAAATGAATTGCTTTTCATGGAGGCAAAATGCTATGAGATCCCAAATGAGTAACAAATAGACATTGAGACATAGGCCATGATCCTGCAATGAGCTT
Organism: Mesoclemmys tuberculata; assembly: GCA_007922155.1. Classification (NCBI taxonomy): domain Eukaryota; kingdom Metazoa; phylum Chordata; order Testudines; family Chelidae; genus Mesoclemmys; species Mesoclemmys tuberculata. Next base: position 12,017,551 of record ML675642.1, read on the forward strand.
TGTGAGGATGGGCCTCTTCACTCCATCTACTTGCATGGAGTTTATTGCAGGATCAGGTTCTGAAATGACTGAGGGCAGGTCTACACTGCCGCAAAATTCAGCGGCAGTCGACGGGAGTTACGCAAGCTCTGCGGAGTAGCTTGCATAACTTCCGTCAACTTTGTAACTTCCCTTTAGCGCGCCATCTCCACTGCACTGTGCCAACAGAGAATGTGTTCATGTCAACGCAGCGCTACACTTGTTTTGGAGGTGGTTTTCATAGATCGACTTCCGGATCGATTGAGCATGTCTTCGCTGCTGCTCAGTCGATCTTGAAAAATCGATCTAATGGCAGCAAATTTGCTATCGTCAGTGTGTACATAGCCAAAAGCATTTGTACTTAAGAAGTGATTTCTCCCTGATATAACCTGAGTTCAGAATTGTTTTTCACCTGCCATACTAGTCATCGCTGACCTTGCATGTTCTTTTATGCTTTAAATAAGGTGTAATTCTTATGACATGCATGATAGTATTGTCTTCATTATGGTCCTCCCTACCAACTCCCCGTGTTAGTCATCTCTTGTCTTAGTGCTAGAGTTGCAGGATCAAACCCTTCCCTCCCCCAAAGATAGGGACTCCTCCTTTTTTAAAGTGCTGTGTCCATCTACAGTACCATGTAAGTATTATTCCAGTCTGCTGCAGAGGCTGAAAGTCTCTCGCCTTGTTTGGGTGGTAGTGATGACTGGTTTGGAAGTCTGGGTGTAGAAGCTGTTGCTTATTTGGAGTCTTGTGCACTATTTAAAAAAAACCTTTCCTTCAGTCTTTCAAAGATGGTCACCAAATGTGAGCTTCAAGGTCTTACAGTAGCTCTTTGTTCTGTTGGCCTTCCTTACAATTTAAATGGCAAGCATTCTGACTAGGAGGGATGCTTATTTTATTTTGTTAATGGCATACATCAGTGTATGGTACCCAAACATTGGAAACTGTGCAACTCTAGCTTCTTCAGTTAAGAATCAGAAAAAGAAGGGCTGTGGGCTGCAGTGAAACAAAGATTGAAACATCATTCAACTGTTACTTCCTATTTTCCCTATGAATTTGTTACTGTGTTGCTCTACTGATTGCTGGTATCTGAACAGAGTACCCACTGTCTGCCAGAGAAACTGTATCCTTAAGTTAAGGAAGTGTTGGACAATTAGGTTACACCTAGTGTAATTATTCTCAGAAACATTAAGCTAAATATCCAGAGTAAGGTAGAACAACATCTTATTAACAAATGCAGGAAAGGGGAGTTAGATATCTAAATCCAAACAGCTGCACAAAGAATATGCTGTTGATCTCCCTGGAGTATTCCAGGTTTTTAGACTCTGGGCATTCCTTCAAGTAAATATACCACATACATCACCTTATTTCCATTCATTCTTTTACTTGCTGCCTTATGCCAGAGTGTGGGGCTGGTTGGAAGAGATAGGTTTGTGTCACTAACTGCAGCCAAAGATAAGCAACAAAATCTTCTAATTTCCCCATGATTTTTCACTTTGTTTTTGGGTAGGCTTTATAGATCTGGTAAGCAAACTAATGTTGTGCTTACAGGGCATTTAAAGCCCTTCGCTTCAGCACAGAGAGACCACTAGACCAGTGTTTCTCAACAATTGGTCTGTGGCAGCCTCCTGGCCAGTCCCTGAGATTTCCCTGGTGCAGTTTAGGATGGCAGTAAGCCAGTCTATGATATCAAAAAGGTTGAGAAACATTGCACTAGACTAAGAAGTGGCCCAGAGAAAGTTCTTTTCACAGTGAGTTCCCTTGTGACAGGATTGTAAGGTATTTTCTTGACTCGGCGTGCAGCTACAACTTCCTGTATATTTGCACCTGCAAGAGGAAAAATAAGAGGCTGAATTGTAATTTGCTATAATGCCTAGTTCCTGTGTAGTACTCTGGTCTCACAACACATCTGGTTTTGTCTGTTCCAGGGAGACTACGTGCACAAGTCTGTGTTTATTATTTTTTTCCAAGGTGATCAGCTAAAAAACAGAGTCAAGAAAATCTGTGAAGGGTAAGAAGAAATCACACTTAGAAACACTTGTGGCTTGCTGTTTTTCAGCTGTGCTCAGCACTTCTGAAAATCAGGCTACTCATCTATCATATTTGTAATGCAAATTTAGTGTTTTAATATGTACTTTAACAATTCCATAAGCCTGTATTTATCAGAAAACCTATGATGATACAAAGAATAGCATAATAGAAATCTTTAGTTGACCTTGACATAGTAAACCTAATAAACATCACATGGTATGTTACTGAAGTATGTAGAATAACCAAGTTAGCCACCTTTTAATCCTTAAAGTGGACAAATTGCTTTTGCTGTTACAGAAATAATCTGAAAGCAATCAAGTTCTCACATACTAAAATTAACTTCCATACGTGCTTCTCAGCAGAAACACGAAAGATTTTCTTTTTGTGGAGATCAGTGTTTCTGAACAGCAGCCACAGTGGCGTAATAGCTGTCTGCCTGATGCACCATTGCTTGCTAATTAAAGGTGGTGATGAGACTTGTTTTGTTGCCTCAGTTCTCAACATACTTTTTTCCCAGTTTTGCTGTTTTTTCTCTTGCTAAGAATTAATTTTACACTTGCAGAATGTATTATGTTAATGTCAGGTGCTTGACATGGATAAAGAAGGCTGTGTGTTCAGATAATGGCTTTGCCTTGAACAAACTTGTGGTGTTGCCATCTGACTTGGTGAATGATGACTACGCTTTTTCATTGATAAAGAGCAATGCTCCTTTACTGAGCATTATGTATCAATTTGGCTTTTCATCTTAAACCATTCGGGTGGATTAGTTTCCTAAACATCTATTTTCCACTGAGGAGCTTTGCATGCCTTTCAGGTTCCGGGCCTCCATCTACCCGTGTCCAGAGACGCCACAGGAGAGGAAGGAAATGGCCTCCGGAGTTAATACCAGGATTGATGATCTTCAGATGGTAATAATGCAGAACAAACAGGGTCAATGCTGTTTTACCCTAGCTGAGTGCTGAGTGGCTTAGATGAACCCAAGGGTGGTATTCCATTTGTCTGAGACTAATTGGCCAGGCTAGATGTATGGCTTGTGCTAACAGTTTCCAGCTAAATGAGGTATAGAATCTGCTGCGAGATGAAACAATTTTGACCTTGCAAGATCAGAGAATAATTTTGTTTCCCTATTCTGTTCCATTCATCTTCCTAGCGAGGCTGGCTTAATTGTTCCAGAAGGCTGGGTGAATATCCCTCTGTGTAAATACTGACGTTAGTATTGAGTAAGGGAGGAGTCTGTCTTCAAAGCTAGATGCGTGATGATAGGAAGCTTTCTTCTTTATGGTCTTTGTAAATGAAAATGGTCAAATCTGTGTTCAGAGATTGATTGATTAAAATAGCACTGGTTCATGCTGCCAGAGGTTTTCTGTCTGTCTGAGTACTTTCACACCAGGGTGCCCTGGAGGTCTGCTGTATTAAAAATTGATCTCTTGTGCTGCCACTCAGGGTGTTAGTGAAAGCAATGAATAAACAAATGGTTAGCAAAAAGGCGAATCAGCAACCTGGGAAGCTGCCTGGTGCCAGCTTGGTCACAGCTGAATCCTGAGGAAAGGAAGCTAGAAGCACTGCAGAAAACTGAAAAAAATTGGCTGTAAAGAGAGATTTACTGAAATAAAATTTCCAAAGAAGAATCAAATGCAAATGCTGCAATGAAAGGGTGTTGAATACCAGGCACTGCTGTTTTAATTATAGATGCCAACTCTCCAGCATGAAGCTGCTGAGAGCAGTTGCTTAGCAGTCATAAAATGGACAAGAATGCAGGAGCAACCTAGTTCCCAGCTGCACACGATAGCTTTGCCACTTACCGCCATTTCCACTTGAACTTGAGAGGCTTTCCCGTCTCTGAAACTGTGTGGGCCTGATCTGGAGGCACATTCCAGTGGGACACCGCCAAAGAACACCCTTTTTTCCCCCTCTCCTCAGCCAGTTTTGAGAGCCAAATGTGAATGAATTCTGACCCTTTAAAAGTAAGCTCCCTGTGTCCCCTACCACCCAAGGCGGAGCTCTTCCAGTGCACAGTATGCACAGTTGTTTATCTGCAGCCAGGACCCAAGCATAATTTTTTCAGGCCCAGTACAAACTTGTAACATGGGCCCCCTCCCACACATATACCACAACCCCTCAGCCCAGACAATCTCATGAGCCATGAAAAATGTTTTGTATGGTAATGGGGGTTGTAGCCTGGGCTGGGCTTTGGCAAAGTGTACCCTTTTCTCCCCCACGTGGGGGGCCCTGTCTGCAGCTTCTGAAGCAAATATCCTTTAAAGCTGGGTAGAGAAAAATCTCCACTTGGGAATCTGAACAATTCCCATTTTCCCTTTGAATCAAGTCCTGCTGGACTTGAGGTGGGGTGGGGAGGAAAATAGACTAGAGCTGTTTATATATTTCTTTTCAAGAGTAGCTTTTGGCTAAAGTAGACTGCATGTGAGGAGACAAAAGAGCAAGTTCCAAACATGCAGCAGCGAGGGGGTATTGGGCGCTCAGCCCTCCACTAAATCAGGCTTATCCATATGTCCTAGCCACTAGCCACAACTGTTTTGTGCCCTACTGTGTACTACCGAAACCTCACTGCAGTCTTTGTCCCACTTCTCCATGAAAGGTCCTGAACCAAACAGAGGATCATCGCCAGCGGGTCCTGCAGGCAGCTGCTAAAAATATCCGTGTCTGGTTCATCAAAGTGCGGAAGATGAAGGCTATCTACCATACCCTGAACCTGTGTAACATTGACGTGACCCAGAAGTGCTTGATTGCTGAAGTCTGGTGCCCTGTCGCTGACCTCGATTCCATCCAGTTTGCTCTCCGAAGAGGCACTGTGAGTATCTCCTCCCTTAGAACGTTAGCAGATATCTTTAACACTAGCCCAACCCCCATCAGCCAGCTGAACACCAACCATTGCGCCTGAGGAGCGGGCTCGGATTGTGGGGTTTAAACGACTTAGGCTGTGTGTAAAAATGACAATCTTCATAGAAGACACTTTTTATTTAACCTGTAACAACTATGGTTACTAGAAAAGCATGTGCCCGGAGCTCCAGCAAGTATTGGCAGCTTGGAGAGATGGAGTCAACAAACCTTGGGGATACTTCATAGCTGGTTATATAGCCTTCATAGCCTTGACACATAATGCCATAAAGTCAAACCAGGAGATAACTTGTTCAGAACAGTATCTGTACCCTCTCCTTTGATGGGGCAAGTCACCTGCTCTGCTTGCAGCTTGGGTTGCCTCTGCTCATTGGACAGAGATGACTAGAGCTCTGCAAGTTGGCAAGCATGTCCAATAAGCAGCCCATCCACCAACTGCCCGCCAGTAATGCTTGCCTCTATTGGAGAGAGCTGAGTAGCTGGCACAGTCCACATGCCCCTCCTCAGAGGTACAAAGTCCACCAGGGAAACGCAATTCCTGTCATCAGCATTTTTGCGGAACCGGCCTTCGCCGTCCACTTCTGAGCTACTTGATTGCCCTATAGCTCTCCCTCCCCAAAACCCTGAAATGCTTTTGGGCTCTGAACTCCTTGAAGATCAGGCCCTGGAGAATTGGCTCCCTTTGTTCCAAATCCTTCTCCAATACTCACACTACCTTCTTTTTTGCAGAAAAGTTGCATTTGGTCTGCTGGAATCCTTCCAACCACTAAAGCAAACAAGATCTTTAATCTAGATTCTTGCGTTCTCTGTCCTCACTTGACGAGGGTACCTGCCTCAATTAATGATAAACAGGAACACACTCTCTGCACAAAACCATTTCCACTATAGACAGGCTTTTCCTTTGTTATCCCAGCTATGCACCATTTTGAAGCAAAGCATTTATACTTCCCAACAGCAGGCACTGAGCCTCAATAATGGCTTGGCTGTAAGATCTGCTGCAAGCTTATCTTCCGACAGACCTGTCTAGCCGAGCATACATGGCCCCACGCTCCAGTCTTAGTGCTTTTCTATCTCTGTCATACAGTAATTTGTCTGGCCCATCCAATCAATTCCAAAATTTCAGGGAATGTTCTAGGCATCAGTGGGCAGAATCACCTCCCCTATTGGTTGTGGAGAAAATTGGAAAACCAGAAGGAGGAAATGGGGCACACGTGGAGCCCCTGGTATCTGGTTAGCAGAGACGGTAGCTGCAACCACTTCTAACTGGCTGTAGATTAAAGAACTGGTTGATGGGAGTCATCAGCAGATTCCCGCATAGCACCCCCTCTCAGCACTGCCCATCCTCCCAACAGAGTTCCTAAACGTTAACATCCCTGAGCATGTCCCAGACAGGGAGCAATGGGGGAGGAGGGGCACACCAAGCCCCTGCTGCATGGGGGAGGATGGAATGGCAGGGGACAGAGCCTCTGACATGCGGGGAAGGAAGGAAGGGGGAAACTGGGTTTGTGGGGAGAAATGGAGGGATGTAGGGAGCCCCTAGTGCATGCAGTGTGCGTGCAATGTGCTTTGCATTCAGAAGCAACAAACAGGGTAACCCCCTATTTCTGTTAATAGTCTTTGCACATCTTTGTTCTCCAGGTTCAGGTTCCAGGCTACTCCCAATGCCTTAGAAAGCTTCCTTTGTACATTGTCCAGATGGCAGACATGTCAACATGCTGCTTCTCTTAGGCCTTCTTGCAGTGTGGCCACTCTGTGAGGAAGGGTCTCATGCCCTCAGTAGTGTCTAGAACAGTTTCTTATGCCTGCGTATTGATGTTTGAGCTGTGCCCGTTTGGCCCTATGTTCTGCAGCGTCTGACTCATCCTTTCTGAAGTATCACAAACCCTACTTGTTAGCAGCACGCCGGCAAAGTAGCTGGCATCACTGTTTGTTTCCAAAATATTCTGGTCGCCTTAATGTAGGCTCACTACTGGTGTTCTGTCGTGTCGTCAAAGTAGTGCTTGTGTGAAATCCTTGCAGCAAAGACTCCTTGATGCCCAGTGTTTGCACTTACTCCTTTGTATGTTTTTGCATGGGGCATTTTCTGTTGTGTTTAAATGCAGTTCCACCCTGGAAAAAGCAAATTCACTCCTACATAAAATCTGCGTGAACTTGGTGGGCGTCATCCATCCCCCTTCTGCTAGTATGGCTCACATGCTCTCCACCTCACAAAGGCAGGGGAACATTTTCCTAGGGCTGCAGTGTGTTCCTGCATTGTGTACCACGAACATGCAAGTTCTCTGCAGCTTTTCTGATGCCAATGAGAGGCAAACCTGCCCCTCTATCTTTTGCTTGTCAAGGGAAGGATGCGTTTCTTACCCCAGTTTGTTTGCTTTTAAAACAGGAACACAGCGGATCCACTGTTCCATCTATCCTGAACCGGATGCAAACCAATCAGACCCCACCAACATACAACAAAACCAACAAGTTCACTTCTGGCTTTCAGAACATAGTAGATGCATATGGCATTGGAACTTACCGGGAGATAAATCCAGGTAAACACACAACCTGCCTGTTTGTCCCGCTGATCCGTTCCTAGGACCTCTGATCTGGTGACTTGGTGGCCTGGTCTCTCTCCTGATATTCAAAACACTGGCATGGGACTGACCCTGCTATCTGAGTAAGCCTATCCCTCTGTTACTGTGAATTATAAAACAAACGTTATTGCTGGCTAACGCTGAGGGAACAATTTTGAAAACTTATTGCTCAATGGGTACGTCATTTCTTTGGCTTGTTGCTTGCAAATGACAGGTACTTTGCATGAAAAATCAGGATCTTAGCCTAAAAGGGCTGAAGAGGAAAGCTGGACCTGCATTTCAATGCTCATGAGATTATCTGACACTTTGATTAATTGGCATATACACTGCATTATATTTTGTTAATGTTTAGTATAGATCGAGAGTCTTGTTGAGCAAGAACATTACACCCAACCATTTTTTTTAGATTTACCTAGATCAGTTGTAATAACCCACAACTAATGTAAAATTATTTCTTGTGCTGAAATTCCCACCAAAACTTACTGCTTGCTTAACTTCATTTACATTACCCCAAAGCTCTTCATATAGGCCAGCTGGCCTTAGCTGACACTTGTGTGCCTTTTGTGTGTGGGTGGGTATTTTGTAGGAAGAGCAAAATTTTTAGCTTTTCCTTTGCAAGTTTTGATGGTTGTCCTGTGCCCTTTGCAGCATATTGCAAATGGTGCGTGCGTGGGGGGGGGAGAAGGGAATGTGATCTTTCCAAAACTTTCACAAAGTCGTCTATTATGTCATCTTGATGGCAAACCAGTGCTGCAAAATGAGTGTCTGTTCACTGAGTGAAAGTGTTCTGGGAGATGCAGAACCTACTCCATTACACTCAAAGTTGTCTTAATGATAAACTCTTGCCAACAAAGAGCCATTTTCTGGGCACTAAACCAAGAATGGTAGATTTCAAAGCAAGAAGGGCTTCGTATCAGCTGAATAATGCATTTTCAGGAGTGGCAAATGCAGAAGTGCCCTGAGTGATCAGTCTTATCAGAAAACTTTACGTGCTATGAATTTCACTTCCCCATCTGAGTTGTGATTTGAGGCTAAATTGTCATGATCAGACACATCACTTTACAAGAGTACTGGTGCACAAGCACAGACTCGAGGCAGGTGTGGTTTTAGCAGGTCAGAATATAGCAGCAGATAGAACTGGAACATGATAGAGTATAAATAGGTACTTGGTCTTTTGGACTGGCTGATAAGGCTAGTTGGAGGATTTAAAAAAATTAAGTTTAATAACTTTACATTTGCATTCCTGATAGTTAGAGGTACTCCAAAAAAAGTAATCTGTGGTAAATTAAAGATGTGAATTAATAAATCTTAACACAAATAGACTATAAGGGAAGCAGAGAAATTAAAAGATTGAGGACCTTGCAGCTTCCTAGCACTTGAGTGACTGCGTCCCATCCAACTGTCTGCTTGTGTGAAGACTGCTATTTAGATTTGTTTCCGTTTTCTCCTAGAAACTACACAGGTAGTTTTTCTAGTAACTGAGGACGCTTGTTAATATGTCAGGTTTAAAGAAGTAAAAGACTGCAAAATGAGACACTGAAGTCAGGTCATCTGGGAACCAGTTGGACCAGAGAGTAGAGAAGGTGGGAATGTGTATATGAATTGTATTGCTGATAGAATAAGTGGAACTAGAGAACCAAACAGATGTCTGATCTGTTTTCTCCTCCCTTCTAGCTCCGTACACAATTATCACTTTCCCATTCCTTTTTGCTGTGATGTTTGGAGACTTTGGCCATGGAATCCTGATGACGTTATTTGCCGTGTGGATGGTGGTTCGGGAAAGTCGCATTCTGTCTCAGAAGAATGACAACGAGGTAAAGAGCTGGGTGAAGCTCAGTTTTATATTAAAGCAGAGAGACCTGCTGATTTTTTTTTTCCTCTCTAAACTGCTAATAGTACAATTCTTTCCGTTTCATTTATAGTTTGTCAAGAACACGAGCAAAATAATATCAAACCAGAGTCCGTGTTTTCTCAGAATTGTGGGGATTCCTTTTGTTTGTATTTAAGTGTCTGGTTCATTGTTTCAGACAGTGTTGAGTTTTTCACCACCTTGGCTGCTGGTTCCAGTGAAGGTGGATGTAAGCTGCAGTCAAACTTGTTCTCGCTCACAGCCCACCTTCCAAAACCTCCCCAAAATGTGGTTAAATTGGTCATGTTTTCTTAGGTCTTGGCCTGATGAACAGGTATAAGTCAGGACTGAAACTCCTTGGTAGAGTTTGGGGGAAGCTGGTGCAGCATCTGCCTGTCATCTGTCTATCTCGGGACTAATAGCCTGGCACCAGTTCACACTGCAATTTGAAGAAAGTCCATCAAATGTAATATTTTTGTACGTTCCCTGAGATGGAAGATGTGACAGTCAGACCTAATACAGTCTGATAGGTTGGGCATCTCTCCTCTGTGCTCAGTTTGTGTTCTCCTTGTAGTGGTTACCCCTGCATCCTTAACTCTTGCCATGGATTGGCAAAGGTTCAGCGGTTTTAGTCCGACAGGCAGCCTTTGCCCTGGAATTGGGTGGTTTGTGCCTCTGTTGTGTTATGGATTTGGGGGGGGGGCAGGTTGTACTTGTTTCACTGTTTGTTTCTGGTTTGAAACAGATGTTCAACACCATTTTTAGTGGTCGGTACATCATTCTGTTAATGGGAGTGTTCTCCATTTATACCGGTCTTATCTACAATGACTGCTTCTCCAAAGCACTTAACATGTTCGGCTCATCGTGGAGCGTCCGGCCGATGTTCTTGAAAGGCAATTGGACGTAAGTAATTAGGTGCTTGGAAAGCACAACTATAAGGTCAAGTTCCATGAACCAGACTCTGTTTCTCAGGATTTGTAATTGCATAGGAATGTATGCACAGCAGGAGCCTCACCATTATTTCTTTAGGAAATGTTGCTGGGGGAGCAAAGCCACGTGCTGTGTAAAGAAATACAAAGCGCTTCAGATATTTATGTGAAAATTGCTTTTGGATAACATGGGTGTCAGTTGGCTCTTCCTGGTCTTGCTCATTCACCAGAACCTTAGGTGCACTATTAAAAATGTGTGGAAAGAAGCTAACTGCCTTTATTTTCCCTCCCTTCCTCCTGCATGTGCATTCCACAAATTCAGTCTCTAACAGGCCGGTGGTCCCTCTCCACCCAAAATAGTTACAGAGCTGTATGCAGGACGGTCCTGCCCTTAAGTCTCACATGAGCATTGAACTTCACAGGAGAGGCTGACACGCTGGTTCAGTAGGCAGGTTCCCAAAAGATACAAGGGTAACTAACTCCAGTTAATTGAATTGAGGTGCACTTCCCCTTTGTGGGTAAGGAAGAAGCTGCAGTGCTGTGTTGAGCATAGTTTTTTTATAGTTGTTAATGCTTGATATCTCTTTATACCCAAACAGAGAAGAGCTGCTTCGGAATGCCCCCGTCCTGCAGCTGGACCCTGCCGTGAGCGGGGTCTTTGGTGGCCCATATCCTTTTGGCATCGACCCAGTAAGAGTTCTTCCTTCCACCACTTGTGACCTTAGACACTTTTCTAGCTTATGTGACTGTAACTATCTGGTGCATTATTAAACAAGCTAAAGGGGTATGTGTTCTCTTAGCAAACTCAGGACAGTAACTTTTGAGGAAAACGCTGAGATGGGTGTGAACTGGATTCCATTACTGATATGTCACCTATTAGTATAATGGTTTCAGGGTACTGAAATATTGACTGGTAGGATTTCTGTGAATCTCTTTTGCTGACCCCCTTTACCTAATTATGTAGGGCTACAGTATCCCACAACGCTGAGTTAGGCTTGAGGGCCCATCATGCATTTCCTAGTAAACTCTTTGGATCTTTTTCTGCTAAAAGCCACTCTAAGGGCCTTGGAAATGTATATTTCTGGGTAACACCATTTGACTGAGTCTTCATAAGCTGCCTGGATTCAGAAAATTGCCCTTAAGAACTGACTGTGTTTGAGGTATGTTCATGTTAGGGGCCAGAAGACTGTTCGTTCAAAAAGGGAACTGCAGGATTTTTTTCTCAGGCAATGTCACAGATCTGAGGTTCAGTGTTTCTCCTGAAACAGCTGACTATCTTGAAAATGAGCAAGGCTCAGACCTTGCTCTGCTTAGGTGCGGATGAGATCAACTGTTGCAAGAGAAACCACAATCCCTGAACTTAAGGTTGGTTGGTAAGTGAAGAAACGACAGATGATTCAATGTTTTATTTTAAAATGTGTTGATTTGTAGTGTTTGCCTATGCCTACTTTCTGTTACTGATTAGCTGTCTTGTGCTGTGCAGTTTAAAATAAGCGAACACTTCTTTGGTTCCTCTGTATTCCTTTGGCTCATTAATTCTGATTGAATCCATGTTTATGACAGATTTGGAATATCGCCAGCAACAAGCTGACTTTCCTCAACTCCTTTAAGATGAAGATGTCTGTGATTCTTGGCATTATCCACATGCTTTTTGGTGTCACACTGAGCCTTCTCAACCACATGTGAGTGCTCTGTGTTCTGGTTTGACTAGGCCACACACTTCAGAGGTGGAGACTTCCTCATATACTAGTGCAGAATGTTTGCATTCAATTTTTATCGGGATGAGATTAGATTCTCGCATCTAATTCCTTACGTCTTTAAGAACATGCATCTTGCAGAAGCTTTTAAGATGGAGAGCATTCAACATGCGTTATTTCATTATTCAGGAAACGTTTCATTATGGTTGTTTCTGATCCTATAAGACTCTATTTGCATATCAAATAATTTATGTTAAATTTAGCTCTAAAGATCGTTAGAAATGCAGAAACTCAGGATTCCTTTGTTTTAAAGACTTTTCCCTTTGTATTATCCATTAAAAGTTAATTTGACTCTTAGCCTGCATTAAGTGTATCGAACTCTGATCAAATGTGGTGATGCTCTAATATATGTCAAACTCTCAAATAATTCTTCTTTCTCTGTAGCTATTTCAAGAAACCACTGAACATCTACCTTGGGTTTATTCCTGAAATGATTTTCATGGCGTCACTGTTTGGCTACCTTGTTATCCTCATTTTCTACAAGTGGGCAGCCTACGATGCTCACACTTCAAAGGATGCACCAAGCCTTCTAATCCATTTCATCAACATGTTTCTTTTCTCCTATGGCGATACCAGTAACAAGATGCTTTATAAAGGACAGGTGTGTGGTCTCACTAAAATGATATAAGATGAATGGTGGTTTGGAATATTAGACAGCCTTTCACTCCAAAGAGCTTAAATACTGACAGTGAAATAAAAATTGAAACAAGAACCTAATGGTTACGTTTAGCGCACTCTATCCTGAACCGTCCCAAGGTGTTAGTGAGGCCCTTTCTGTGGTGAATGTTTTCTCTCCCAGGGTGGGAACACAGAGACAATTTTGAACCAAAACATTACACAACATTCTCAAGAAGAGAAACAGAACTTCTCCAGGAAGAATCTGTCTGCGTGAAAGTAATTATCAGATCTTGAGCATGGTCAAGACACCAAATGCCCTCCCCTATTTTTCACAAAATATCACAGGTTCTTTAACCTGAAGTGGTTAGGGCTTTCTTTCTTTTTACCCACTTCAATGGCAAGCTGTCGTCTAACTCTGACTTTGACACATGCCTAGCACAGACTCGGGAGAGAGTACGGCCACTGCCTGCAGATCCACTTAGATTTTCCTTAGAGGTCTCCACTGCAAGTGGTGACCACGCCTCCCCTTGCTTACCGTGAACAGTCTGAAGCGAACACGGTCGGAGGTGAGGCAGCTTCAGACAAACAATAAGAACAGTTCTGTCTCCTGGTTTGGGAAGTGGTAGACCGTTACAAGAGGTAAAGATGATCTTTAAAGATCTATATGCCGAAGAAACACTTGTAGCTGGGAGTTATTCACAGTTTAAAGTTGTGATGTGCATGAGACCTGTTCTGTAAAGAACTTTAGCAGAAGTGGAACATTAACTGCATCACTTAGCACCATGTCTCTCTCTTTCCCACAGCTAGGGCTCCAGTGCTTCCTGGTGGTGGTTGCGCTGCTGTGTGTGCCATGGATGCTGGTAGCTAAACCGTTGATCCTTCGCTATCAATATTTAAGGAGAAAGTATTTGGTGGGTGACTTTTTGGTATTTCTCATTAAAACTATTAGTAGTTCAAAAGCTGCAGGCTCCATCCTGATCTTGGATACATAGGTTCACCTTGGGGCATGACCTCTGAAACCAACTTTGTGCACACACTTGCACAAAGACCAGTGGGTTTCACTGGACACTAGGTGATCCCTGCTTGCCTCTGAGATCTGGATCTCGCTCAGACTCTTTGTTCAAAACCCTGTGTGTAGATGCCATTGTACAATAATACATCCCGCTTGGGCACTGTCAGCCCATGTGGGAGCACAGAAGCCATCGATTATTGGCCTCATTTCTGTGCCTTTCCTGGGTTGCCAGAGTGCAGAAGTAGAGATGTAATTAACAATGAAATGGTCGACAGTGATGTCATCAGCCTGATTAAAGGAGCTTGGATATAAAAATAAGACTCAACTGTGCTTGTGAATGAGAGAGCTTGCCTCTTAGGGTATCTTTGTGTTTTGTGGCTATGCAACTGTACTTAAACATATATAAAATGTAGGAATCTGGCATACATGCACTGAGGCTACTTGAAAATTCTCCTTGCATGTGTGGCAGACAGCTGTTAGGATGTTATAGACCGTCAAAGTACAGCTCAGTTAAAGACACTCCCTCTCCCTTCTCTGACCATCTTCCATCCTCCCATATCCCCTCCATTCGTCTCCCTTTCTCTTTTGTTTTTCTTCCTCTCTCCCCTTCTTTCTTCCATTCACTATCAGGAAGGGCAACCTGTGGAGGGCCAAGTCAGCACAGTCCAGAACGAGCAGACACTAGAGGCAGCAGCGGCTGCAACAGTGAGTGGCTTTAAAATCACGTGATGGATTTAAAGATGGGAGTTGGTTTAAAACAAAATTATACTCCAAATCCTCTGAATAGTTATACACATCTGCACGTCACAAGTGGGTTATGAGATCACCCCATAGTGATGCAGTCCCTGTATCAGAGAGAGAAATTCCAGTACCCTCAATATAATTGAGATACAATCCTAAATAGCTATACACACAAGGGAGGAGAACAGCTAAGTGACCCTGTAATGCAAAGACCCCCTCTAAAAAATGCTGGGGAGATTCTAGCCCCCAAGAATGCCTTATCTTCCTGCCTCCAGGATGAAATGCCCTTGTTTTACATTCTTGCATTTTTGTTTTTATAAACTAGGTTTGACATCTTCTGTTTGAAACATTTTTGTTTATATTCCATATTCCAAAAAGTTTATACCTATGTGTGGTCCTTTCAGCGGCATGAACCCTGTGGCTTCAACGGGAATTGATTTTTTTTGTCTCCTCCTTTATGGATACTTGCAGAACCTGCTATTACAGTGAAATGGCTGTGTACAGAGTTCACTTGCAACTCTCTCTTGGTTTGTGTGTAAATCTATTTACTACCATCCATGGCCAAAGCCCACTGCCAACTAGTGAGTGAAGCAGCCTTTATGGCTTGCTTCACCATACCATATTTCAAATGGTTGTAATGCTCATGAAATGTGGCCTTTTTATCCAAAAACACTAAATCATGCAAATAAATTATCTGAATTGGATTTTGCACTCAGTCTTGTAATAAGTGACCAACTTAAGGTCAGGTTTAGTATTTAGCTATTAAACATGTCCATAACAAATCTGTAATAAATAACACTCCTAACAGTTTTTTGTAAGGCTAAGACACATCTGGTAAATTACGTACGTGTGTGTGTGTGTGTGTGTGTGAGAGAGAGATCCATCAAATGTATTAAGTGTGTAAAAAGGCCAGCTGTGAATGAGGCTATTTACACACATCTTCTAACACAATTTGATCCAGTGCTCAGCAGAGTGCCATATTCCCAGGTGATGTAAAATGTCCTGGCTGTATTGACTTGAGTTGAGCTAAAGCAATTGTCACGAGCCCAAAGAGAATATGCATGAGCCAAGTGCACGAGGAAAAAGCTGTATGCATTGATGAAATAGCCCATGACCACAAATCTCCAGTGGCTAGAAATGTGATTAGCAGAACATCATCTAACACTCACAGTTTTTGTAACTTACAACACTTCGATGCCAGTTTCAAAACCAGAATCCAAACACAAACCTTATCACTCTTATCTAGAAATATACTTCTTACTGTCCTTAAAGAGAGTCACTTTTTTCTATATTCTGTTTTTATTAGTCACCTATTTGGAAATAATCTGACATGAATTAAATGAGTTCCAAGCTTGACCACTGGCCTGGCCTGACAATAAATTGCATCAAGACAAAAACAAGGCTTTGAAAACCAGCCTGTTTATAATAAATGCATTATACTAATAAATCAGTGCATTAATGTGAGACAATAAGCATGTTAGACTATTATTCCATATCACCGGAATCCTGATGAATTATGAAAGCAGAGCTGGAGGACGCAGTTTGATCTTCGTTGCTTTTCATAGTCATCCTTAAATTATAAAGTTTTGAATTCAAAAGCCATTTTGTGTACATTCCATACCCCAAAATATTTGTTTGCTAAAATGCTTCTGGCACCTAGAATTTATTTAGGTGCCTATCTCATAATACCTATCAGATGGACTTTTCCTGTTATCTATTCTTGGGAATTTTCCAAAATCGCCTTTACTATATGCACACCTATAACTGCTAAATACACCACTATCTAAAGGCAGATGCTAAAGTTGTAAGTCATGTCATATCATATTCACTGCATTTTAAATTCTCATTCTTTAGGTCTGTCAAGTTTTAGTTCTGAACATATAAAGTAGTGTCTCAGATTGGCGATAAGTGTTTTACTCCGTGTTGTTGGATGTTCTTGAATGAAAATGAAAATAATGGAAATCTGCCTACAGTGTGCAAATGTTGGTTGCTGGCTGTTTAGAATCCTGAAAATAAGGTTAAGTGCAAATTAGATTTTCATTGTCTTTAAATTCCACTTACAGTGCGTGAAAGCTATACTATAAGGGAAGCTGTCAAAGAACGAACGTGTGTGTCATTATTGATGGTGTTAGTTGTTTACTTGGGGTATGAAATCTGTAACAGGTTTAATGTAACTAACCGGTGATTACACTTGAACTTGCAAAGTGAAGCAGCCCTAACTTCACTAACTTGATCAATTAAGCCCGAGTGAAGTTAAAACCAAGTCTGTTTAAGCATGACCTTTAATGTTTGAGGAGGAACCAAAGGATGGTTGTGTCTTAAGTACTGAATGTCTGAGCAAATGCCTATAAAAGGAATCATTTGTGTAGTCCAGAACTTCCATGTAAGGGAAGGCCTGATTCCCGTCCCAGCCCCCATCCCTCTCAATGTGTGCTGTAGGCGTTCCTGCTACACTTTGGTGCGGAGCAGGCATACGTATTTGTTGTTAGCATGTGGAATAATGCTGTGTCACTATTTTGCCAGTAAGTGATTTATTTAACATACAGCAGTATTGGCCTTTCTGTCAAAGATGCCAGGGGTTGCAAAAGCTGTTGGAAATTTTTTTACAAATTGTTGCACAGAAACCATCAATTTCAGCCTGGGTGTCACTTTGAAAGATTATGGCTCTTGGTCAAAGGTGAAATGATTTTGTGCAAAGCTTTATTACATCAAAAATTCATTCGAAGAGGTGTCCTTGTTTTTCAGACCCAGCAGGTAGAGGCAGGTGTTTCCCATTCAAGCATGAAGAGAAGTACTGTCAATCTGTGAAACACAAGTGTGTCTTGACCTTAACGTTTACGTGGTTTTCTTTGAGGAGCTGCTGCTGCTGCTTTCTGGAGGTGTACAAAGTGCATTCTCTGATCCCCTCCGCAAGTGTCACATTAAACCACAGTAACTCTCCGCTCTTTCTCTTTGTGCATGTTTTAGGGAACTCACAACTTCGGTGGGATCCGAGTAGGCAATGGACCAACAGAGGAGGATGCAGAGATTATTCAACATGACCAGCTTTCTACCCATTCTGAAGATGGGGATGAGGTAAACGTCTGATCATCTATTAGTTCAGGATTATAAAACTATATAACCCCCGATTAATTAGGTTATTTCCTCCTTAATATATTCACTAGTTTCTAAGTTCTTAACTCAGTAACAACAGTGCCAGTGGAACTGAAACAGTAGAAATTAAGATCTGTTCTAATTTCCTACTTCTTCACACGGCCTTTAGTCATCCTTATGACTTTTAATGTCAGGGAAAGTTCTCTGCATGGGTCAAGGGAAGTATGTGGCCCTTTGTTTGAACTCTTCTTACAAAGAATGGGCATCTGACAGGCTAGCTTTTTTACCCCCCTTGGCTGAATGGTAAAATCTACGCAGTTGCCATACACATTTGACCCAGTTTACACTCCAGTTGAAATGATAGTTGTGTGTTTATTATTTGTTGCCCTATTTGTTTCTCTCTCTGACATTGGAAACCTGTTAAAATAAATCCAAGCACTGTATTTCCTGAGTGTTCGACTCTTGCTTCCAGTTCACTTTGATTAGCATATTTCCCTAACCGCCCTGCCTTTCCTATCACCCGTGAGGAGGAAAAGAGAAAGCGATATTATTTATCGTCTTGGGGACATTCTACTGCCTGTTTGCATAGGGGAGTGCACTGATATACCGGTGCACTGTACAGCCTGTGCAATGTATGCTGAGTGCTACCAATTGAATACATCACCTTAATAGCCATTTATTACACTTGTGTTCATGACTAATGCTATGCTTGCGGGACACCACACTAAATGTAAATTTATATTTACAAGCCTGCAGAGGATGAGGTGGTAAGATTACAGCCAGCTTTGCATTCATATGTATCTGGACCATTTCTCGTTGATGTAAATCATCTGCTGCATTAACATATGGGTTTTTTTATGCCACACTACTTGTTTTTCCATCAAATCTAGCTATGTACATTCATAAGCCATTTCTAATGCTCCTTACAATCTCATCTTCATTTTAAAAAAAAGCTTGTCTGAATTGTTGCATCTCTTTAAATTATTTGCTTTCTTCTCTCCCTCGGTTTTTAGATGGTAAATCCTCCTTAGTTGACCTGCTCACCTATTGATCAAAAGCTCAACAAGGGGCTTCTAAATGTTTATATTGTGGAGTTGTTGGAGAAGCAAGTCTCTCTTGCTTTAACACTTTCTGTTGCATCTGATTTTGTCAGTGGGAATGTCTGGTTTTTTTGCAAACTGCTTATAGATTTTTCCCAGCTATCATCCCGAGCTAGGTATTTTCTTGACTGAATGTTGCCACTAACAAATGCAGCCAAATATTGAAACATACAAAATTGGACTTGCTGATAAGCAGTGAATCAATATTTTTCTCTTTTAAAAGAGGGGGTTTATTGGTGAGAATTGCTCATAATCTAACTATTTGTGTTTGAATGTCTGAGAGTTGGAGATGTATAAAATACCATTTGGCAGCAGCCTGTTAAATCTAACCAGTGTGTCTGCTCTTCCTGGTACCAAAAGACTGTTGTTCTTCATATTCTTCCTACCTCCGCTGGTCCTAGATTTGGTATTCTAGGTTATTCTCTTTGGGTCGGTGTCTCTCTAGGCTCTAGCAGTGCCAGGGTAACAAGTTGCGTCTCTGGAGGCAGTGTGTTAACCTTAAGAGGAGTAGTTCAATTTGTGGGTCTGTGCTATTGGTGTTCCTGTGTGCTTTTTGTTCTTGTTCTGTCTTTAAGGTTAATAGACTAGTATGTGGGTTGTCCATGCAAAAGGCCTTTGCACATTCTTCAAGAAAGCTGGTGCATAGCTTGATAAAGATATGGATTGCTTCACCATCAGCAAAACCTTCCTCAGATTTTTTGTGTTATGGCAATAAATGATGGTAGAATGCTAAGTGGTACCTGTGTAGCTCTATCACCCCCACACAGCCAAGAAAAGAAAAATCCCTGTTCCATTCCAGTTCCCACACTACCTTTTTTGACTTTTTTTTTTTTTTTTTTTTATCTTTACATTTTTATCTAGCCCTATACTGTTTGGGGTTCTGGTAACTAATGTTGATACAATGATGGATATTGGTCTGATGGTGAAATAACTGTAAAGTTCTTCTCCACCCACAAGAACAAGGATGTTCAGTTCATCCAAACAGTAGAGCAGAGAAACCTACGTGTATAACATCCCCTGACACCAGCACTTGTTGGCTTGTTTCAAGACTTGACCTAAAGGATCAGATTTCAGCTTTTAGTTCCTTGTGTGTAATCCCAGTAATGTCAGTGCAGTTCACACATGTAACCAGAAGCAGAATTTTGTCCTATCCATCGTAGGTGTATGACTGAAGCTAATTTTGAATGTGTTGAGTGTAGCGAAGTCTCCTAGTACCAAGAGTGGTGACATTCTAAACACCCCACCACAGAGTACTCTCATATCTACCCTTTATCAAGTTACCTTTTTTAGTGTAGGGCTGTATGAGGGCAGCTGTGTAATAGACAGTAAACCTGAAATGCGTAATTCTGAAACAACTGTCATTGTGGAAAAGCCGTGGAATTATGGAAACTTTGCAATGAGATACTTCGCTTCTGTAAATTTTCCTGACCATGGACTTTAAGAGAGCTATTGCATTTAGGAATAAATCCTAGAACTGGTGAAACAGGCCTAATGCAGGTTTATCTGATCACATTTGAATGATATGAAATCACATGAGCACTTAAAAAAAAAAATAGAGTGCAAAATAAGCCATAAGGCTAGAAGAACTCTGCTACAGCCATCCTGAGAGAGTCTTTAGGTTGAAGGACAGGAGTGGTAATCTCCCTAGAGATTTACAGCCTCTGCTGTGCACTGTACTTACTGTTTAAATATTTATGGGATTCAGTTTATTTTATGCTGACTTGCTGTGTGTGCTGGGCAGCGGACTCTGTTTACCAGAACAGGTTTTACCGAAGAATTCTGGCAGTTCATGCTCCTGTGAAGAGAAAGATCTGGACTCTTGACAGCTAGTTTGACATAGTTGTTTGAAATGTTTATTGCTTTGGCTATTTAAGGGGGGGAACATGAATAAAAATAGCATGCTGTACTCCTTTCAGATCACTTGGTGTCATAAAATTCTGCATCCCCTTTAAAAACATGCTCTGAGATGTTCACAGAGCTTGGATTAACTCCAAGATGCAATAACATGGAACTTGTTTCCAAGCTGCAATGTGGCAAACAATCCTACATGTATTTTGAAATCACTTTATAATTGATTGCCAAAATGGTTGGAAGGCATGGAGGCTCTGCAGATGAAAGTGACACAGAGATGAGATTTTTCAAGATAACTTTGTGCATTATTTCTTCTTTCACAAAGAGCCAGTTCCTTCTCTTACAAGATCGCTTCCATTGTTCCTACAGCAGTGCTAAAGATGCAGTATTGCCTCGGGATTTTTCTGAATTTTTTTTCATACATTTGTCTCATTCCTGTGGAGAAGGAAAACAGTATTTGTAATCCCTCTCCTCTTTTGTAGAAAGATACTCATTACCTGTGTGTTCATACGGAACCACTTTTACAGAACAATCTTTTCCTGGTAAAATCCTGGATCAGATCATAACTGTTTTCATTGCCTGTCATGTTAAATTAGACATTTTTTAGTCCGTCAAATGGCAACGTAAATTATTATTTCAAATTAGTGTCTCAGACTTAGCAAAAAGTGTCAACTTTCACTGCAATTGTGAAATTACATTTGATGTATTCTTCCTAAATGATAGGTATCCAAATGGCCAGTAGAAGCAATGATCAGTAAGAGCCCAGACTGGAAACATAGTACTCTTGTAATAGCCCTAGACAGTGAGCTGCTTCCCTAATCTGACAAGCCTTGTTCGTTAAAACCACCTTGCATCTGATCTTACTTCCTCTTTGCTCTGCTCTTTCTTCTGCAGTTTGATTTTGGGGATACAGTGGTACATCAGGCCATCCATACCATTGAGTACTGTCTGGGGTGCATTTCCAACACAGCATCCTACCTGCGGCTTTGGGCTCTCAGCCTGGCCCATGCACGTAAGTATCTTTCCCAAAGCTGGAGGTTTGGTCTGTGTTTCAAGATCAACTTGGACAAAAGGGCACTGGGGAGATGGCATGTATGTGCCGTAGGGAGAAACTGCCCTGTGTGCAAGTCACTTTCTGGGGTGCAATCCACACCAATGAGGGGTTGTGTCACCACCTGCCCTGCAGCTTGGGGTACCTCACAGTGCCTTGCTGCTGTAGCTCCCAAATTGGGCCACTCAACAACAGCTAAAAAGCATGTGTGTCACACCCCGAGTGTCTGTGTGTAGCTGCACTCCTGGTCCAGCCACTCTGACCCCAGCAGCCTGTCAGCAAACACCAGTCACACTCTGCAAGCAGTAACCAAGGCTGCTGGAGGCTAAAGTGATCCCAACACACTCCCACTCTCACATTTTCCCCAGCAATGTGTGTTCTGCATTGCCCAGTGCTCTCCTGGACAGTTCAGATATTGGAGGTCTGGTAACCCATAAGAAATCAATGTGCAACTGTTTGCTACTTTAATTGGCATTACCAAACAAGTCAGTTTAAACACAACACTGGATTTGTTTTGATTAAAGAATTCTGATTAAAGAAAAACTTTAACTACAGAGAGAGCTTTTAATGGGTACAAGTACAAGCACTAAATTCATAAATGGTTACAAGAGAGAAAAACACTTCCTAGTAAAGACTTGACAAACTAGACTTGGTTCCAAGTAATATCCTGACCATTTTCCTTGCAAAGTGCAGATAAAATTTTCAAGTCAGGATCTGTCACAAAGTCCAAAGGGTGGGTCCTTTGTCATCTTGGGTGAGAGAGAAAACCTGGGAGTGTTTTTGCCCCTCACTTTTATAGTCCTGTCACCCTTTAAAATGCATTTCCCTGAGGGTTACCCCTAGATAAAGTTCCTTCCAGCTGCAAGGCTAGAGGCGTGAAATCTCATGATGAAAGAGGTTCAATGTCAGTTGTTAAAATGAAAATCAATTTGTTCCTGCCCTGCTTTGCTGCCAAAGAATGGCCATTTGACTAGTGAATGCCAGTCAACTTTGACACCTGGTTAGAGGTATCACCTTGTCTTTGAGGAACTGGTTTATCATCTCCCCAGATTTGTCTGGTAAACATATTTCAGTTTATGTTCATAACTTTACATATAATATTGCTACATGCATTTCACCGTGATATTGACCAGCAAGCTATTAGTTTTCAAATGCGCCACACCTCACAAGGCATATTTTGTACAAAGATTATTGCACTAATCTTTAGGGTGTGAATATGGGGTGCATTGAGTCCCAGGATGATAGGGTCAGGCAGTACAGGAGTAATGGTGGCAAGGGTGCATTAACTGATGTAATCAGAATTTTAGCCTTTGCTTTACTTGTTTCATAAGCAGTGTGTACAGAATGATGGCACTTCTGGCCGTGGTGCCCAAATGTAGTTCAGCTGTGGGAGCTGAATTAGCAACTTGTCAAGAGCCCAAAGGAATCTGCATAAAATGGAGCAGATTGCAGCTTCCTTCACCTTTAACACAGAGCTGCGACCTCTTTAGACTGTAAACACCAAGATGAAGTGTGGCATGCTGGATGAGTGGAATCCCTCGTAGCCCTTCATGGAGACATATTTGGCTCATGGGCTGTGCTTTGGCCAGCCTGTGATATGCTCTGTGTGTGCAGCAGGATCAGTTTCATGTATGAATCTTCTATAGACCAGAAAAAAATCCTTGGCCAAGTTTAGTCTTTAAATTCCCTGCCCCTCTCGTATAGCGCCACAGCTGCAACACCCTTCCATTCTTGTGTGCAGGAATGGATCTGTAGTTGCTGCCCGGAGTCTACTTACGCAGCTGTGTTCATGAAAAGCTTCTTGGGCTGAGAAGATACAGGTGGAATGTATACAACTGAGTAAATGGGATCTCTGGCCTTGCAGCCTCTGTAGAGAATTGGAGTTTAGGTCCTGAGTTACCTGGCTGCAAGCACTTCTTGTTCTATACAAGCAGCCCAAGTGCAACCATCCCTCCGGCTCCTGCAGTGCTAGAAACAGCCCCAGATACTTCTGAATATTACTGTAAAGCCAATTAACTCTCAGTGAAATAAAACGTTCCTTTGCAACCATCCTGAAATAAGCACGTTTTTCCTGCCCTTCTCCCTACAGAGCTGTCGGAGGTGCTCTGGACCATGGTGATCCACATCGGCCTCAGTGTGAGAAGTTTGGGTGGAGGTTTTGTTTTGTTCATTGTATTTGCTGCTTTTGCTACCTTGACGGTGGCAATTCTTCTGATCATGGAGGGCCTGTCCGCTTTCCTTCATGCTCTCCGTTTGCACTGGTAAGTTTACTGGCACATAGAGATTTTAAAGCTGTTATAAGCAAGATGATTGCCACTAATTCACTGCCACCACCATTAATGCTGTCTCCTAGAAAGCAGGATACACTTGCTACCCCACCCTGAGCAAAGTTTAGGCTTCGGTTAAAAAATTGAGAACTGGCAGCATGAGGATTTTAAAACCTTGTTAAAGGCTAGGGAACTTATTGTCTACTTTAGTGGTCCCAGTAATAACCCTCGCTCCCATCCTCTGCTATGAAGTCAGTAGGGTTTGCTTCAAAATAGCTGGGTGTAACTGTTCTGTTTCACAAAAACGTTCCATTTAAACCAGCTAAACTTTTCTAAGCCGCCTGTGTTGGGGCATGGAAGGGTTGGGGCCTTCAGCAGTTCCTCTGATTTGCTGCGTTGCCGGATTATGGCATTTGTTTCTCTTGTACCAGTGACAGTGTTACATAGTGATTGAGAACTGTAGCTCCGTGTGCGGCCAGCATGCAGCTAATCCATTCTTTCTCAGGAAAATCGAGCAGAACAATTGCAGTTACACTTTGGGGCCTCAGCCGTGGGTGATCGTTATCCAGATCTGGTTATCCAGATCTTTTGCAGTGGTCAGGAGAACTGTCTGTATTGGCCCTTTTTTCTGCAAGAGAAGTTCGACTTGTTTTCAGAAGGGACAGCTGTGTTTTGAGAGATGAGTGGTCTGGGCAGAGGTCAGTAACTGATTACGTGCCTCTCAGTTCAGCTTAAAGTTTTTTTTAAAAAAAAGCCCTGCTTGGACAACATCCAGTGAGGACGGGTCGACTGGAGAAGGCTGCTATTGCTGCTATCTTCCCTTTGTCACAATTAACGATTGCAGAGGGTTGCAGCAGGAGAGCCTGGAGGGGTTTCTCTTTCAGGTATTTTGTTGGTTATTATCGTAGATATGTATACCTTAGGCCCAGCAGCAAACGTTGTTAATGGGTCACTTTCAGCTCTGATTGGAAGAGATCTTTAGCTGTAGATTTGCTTCTTGACCCATTTTAAGGCGAAGTGAAGTAGCTCTTTAAACCAGGGTGTGGCTGTGTTAAGTAAATGCATTTTTATATTCAGTACGTTCACTAGTCTCTCCTGCTGCCTTGTGGCTTTCAAGGCAGACTCTGGAACTACAAAACTTTCTTAATGAAACTCAAACTGAATTTTTAAATCTAATTTCAAGAACTTTGAGCTCTAGGTCATTGGCTGAACCCGATAAAATCCAGCCAATGTAGCAGATTCTCTTCGGTGTTTCCTCTGTTTATATAGTAAATGATTTGTCCATTGTTCTTTACATTATACCCTTTCCTACATTTCACTGGCTTAGAACACAGTTAATTTTACCCTTTTGTGCATCTAGAGAAGACCCATTGGCCGCTGCTCTTCGTTAGCCTCTCTCAGCTGTTAGTTAATAATGTGTGTGTTCAGGGAGTCAGCCAGTGAAGAGAAGTGAGATGATTCAGTGGAGCATTAATCACTTTCTCTCCACCCAGGCCCAGAGTGAGTTGAGGAGGTTCTCCAGGCCTTGTTTTTAAAGAGCACCTATTGCATGTTGAATTCCATCTGCAGTGTGGCTGGCTGTCTTTTTGGTGTGATCGCAGGGAAGACAAAACAAGGAATTGATTTAGCTAACTTTTGGCTTCCCCTCAAGCTACACATAGGACTAAACACTGTGAATAACTCTCTTCTCCTCCTTTCCCATCTCCTTCAGAAGTAGTTTATTGCATCAGTTTGGTGTTTTTCATGGTGGGCCAGAAGAACGAAGAGAAGTCACAAATGTAGCTCATAAGTTGTGAGGTCTAGCTCCAGGCTCAGCTGTATGATTAAATCACTGTTTCCTTTTGTGAAATGGGCCAGTTACAGTCTGAAACTAGGAGCAAAGGGTTGTTGTAGGCACTTGTTGAAAATAAACGTAATGAGCACCACTTTTCCTATCCTTGGCGCCTTGGAAGTCCTATGGGTGGAAAGCCAAACACAGTGCGTCTGAAATGGGAGAAGAAATAAAAGTTTGAAGTCTTCCCCCCCCAGTAAGAAATAATCTGTGGTGGTAATGACAACTGCAGCTTCTTTGGACTTCCTCTGATTTTGTTTTGGAATGAAAACTTAGTCCTTTTGCACCCCCTAATGGCACAGTTTTCAGGTACATATCGAAACTTTCCAATATGTTCAGAGATCTTCGGAATTCAAACCACAAAGTCATGATTCATGCAGGAATTCTAAACCGTAGCCATCTTATGTAGGGACTGGGAGGGGATTTTTGCTGCAGTTGTCTGTAACTACTGAAAATGGCTGCTGGATGGCGTTTCTGTTTTTCCTGGCATCCAGCCTAGAAAACTTCACATCAGTTATGTTCGAGCCCGTTGCTGTCTAGCTAGTGTTCCTTGTCCTCACACAACTGTCATTCACAGTATGTCATATAGCAAAGTACAATGAAAAAAACATTGCTCTTACACCCACTGTAGTGTATTATCTCTCATCAGACCGGGCCAGACAGTGAACAGTGCATCAACTTGTACATGGTGTTCTGAGTCTTCAGATATTTAACTGCATCTTTGGATTAGTAGTTGACCTTCTAAATCTCCTCTTGGAGCTGCTGCGTTCAGTCACACGTCTGCAAATAGGTGGTAAATTATTTTTTAAAACATTACGATTTTTTCCTTCAAAATTAAAAAACTGATCTTCACTATAAAAACCAATTCTGAAAGTGCAGACTGAAATAAACCAAGCGGGTACATTTTAAAACATACACCTCTTCTGCTAAATAGTCATAGCCTCTGTACGTATGCGTGGAGTGCGTACAGGGCCTGATTCAAAGCCCCCTGCAATCAGTGGGTCAGGTTGGACGTGGTTTACGTTGTCCACAACAGGTAGCTGAAAGTACTTGTTCACTGTAGCCAAAGGAGCAATTTTGCACAATGCCAGGATTTTAAGAACGATTTAAAAAAAATTAAACTTGTGTAAACACTAAAGGGAAGGTGGCGCACCAGCGCAGTGGCAGGCAAGCTGAGAGAAACCAATGGGACTTCTTGAGCCAGGAAATGACAGTAAGAACATGCAACACAGTTGCAGAGTAGAACAACTGCAGAGCATTACTGGGAAACTACAGAGGCATAACTCTGGAATGAAGTCATATTTCCCCATAACACAGGTGCCTCAAACCTGTGAAAGTTTGAAGACAGGAAAAGCAATTTAGCAAGAGAAAATGAGACTCAAGTTCTGTGCTGAGACTGTTTCTTAGGTTACTGTTACCACTATGGAACAGTCAGAAGTTTCTTGGTTTCCAAATAATATACTGTTGGCATTCCTTTTTAGTCTAAACATGAAATTGGTGCGTTCCAATGCTGTCCTTTCTAACATGGAAAACTGAAAGAACAATAGGACCAAATACAGCTGTCCTAGGAGGAGCAGCTCTGGAGGAGCTTTGTGTAAGATTTGTTGGCTTTTTTGTAGCTACGGATGAGATGTCACTCATCAAGAATTCTAAAGTCGTGGGTGGGTGGTTCTCTCTTCATGGAAAAGAGAAGTCCTTTCACGTGTGTCTTGCTGGTGGAAAACCAGATTAATATGGGAGTTTGGCCTGTCACGCCCAATTGGACTTTTTAAAAAAAAATACAGATTCCTCCATCAGTAACCTGGACTATTTAATTACCTGTTGAAACAAAATGTCAAAGTCAAAATGGGATCATCTTTACACACAGTGATATCTTCAGTTCTCCTCCTTAATAGATCTTTGTTGCAACGTGAAAAGCTGCTGTCTCAGCTATAATGGAAATGCAGGCTATCACTTTTCTTTCTCTTTGGCTAGTAACGTGACTGCTTGGTTTAAAATCTCCTTTATCTCTGTATTTGCTTTTCATTAATACAGTTTTTGGCATCCCTGTGCAACCAGACACGTTCACTTCCTTGAAAACCCCTATTTCTAAACTTCGGAGAGAAGCAACAGTTCTAACATGGAGACAGGCAGAGCTTATCTAGCGACATGGGCCTGTGCCCAACTGACACACCCACAGACCCTGCGTTTATAAATTGGCATTGCATTTGGGTGGTTATGGAGCCGTCATCTTGGGCGAAGCAGTTTTCCAAACTGGGCTGTAGGAGTGCTTTCTCTGGCCACCTTAGAATAACAAGGATGGTTATGGAATTGGACAGGAAACCACTGACCTGTGCTGGTGTGTTCCAGCTGGAAGGGGTGTGTGGAATCTCCCTGTGAGTGCTGCTCGTGTTCTGCGTGGAACGGAGGGGTAGCAGCATGTCTAATAGAGACGGAGAAGGCAGGTCGGGTCAGCTCATGGGGGACTGAAGGTTTGGTTTGGCTTTTGTTGCAGAGGAGAGGATTATCTCTGCAGCTGCACTGTCAGCATGGGAGAGTCAGGCCGAGGGTGTAGGGAGCCTGCAAGTAATGGATCTCAACCTGCTAATGTTCCAGAGGAACTGTACAATTCAGATGTGGGTCTGGTCACTCAAGAATCCATTTTTCCTCACCTGTTCCCCGTCCCTGACTCTCAGGAATTAATCCCAGGAAGCACTCTGTGTACAGTACACCTCATCCGCTAACAGCCACCGAACATCTGCACCATCGTCTAAAATGTACCATTCAAGTTGCAGAACAGAGCGTATCCGAGTCCTTGCAACTATTTTAGGAAACTGGATTAAAAATGCGGTCAGCCATGCAGCCTTGTCTCGCAGTGAGATCTCACCAGGCTAAATGTTGGTGCTGCAGGAACTCAGTAAAATGGCCAGGATCTGCCTTAGCAGCTAATCCCAATTCACTGCCATGCTGGAGTCCCAGAGCTGTTTCCATCCAGTGTCTCCCCAGCAATCCACTCGTCCAAGTTGAAGAAGGGCAACTTGTGTCACTTTGGCAGCTGTTGCTAAATTTTGCTAAAGATTTTAATCTGTTTTTCTGCTTTGAGTTTAGAAGAGAACTCCTCTGGCAGGTGCCGGCAGCTCAGGGCACTTCTCTTCCAGGCATGTGGAAAGCATTTTTGTATGCTCTGTGTTGCCTGAGCTGTGTGCTGCTGATTCACAAACGTTCGTGGAATGCGCTGTTGCTCAGACATTGGAGGGCAATGATGTGGAGCTTAAATGTCCCTTTTGGCTGTGAAGTATTAATTTCTTGCGTGCAACGGTTGGTAAGTCATACAATGTCCGTATCACTCCAAATGGTGAGGCCCCCGGGAGGAGGGGCAGCGGTAGCAATTTTGGATGATGACATCAAAATAGGCTTCACACACAACAAACGTGGTAAACCGCAAATGGGTGTGTAAAATAAATAAAAAGGAATATTAACGTGCTGCTTTTGTGGCCAGCTGTTCTGAGCTGTAAACTGAGAACTGCTCTCTGGATAGATAGACAGGCACACACCGTCTGCCCTAGCAAAGCTCTTGGTGCTCTGTAGCCAGAGCGGGACTGTTACTTTCCAGGAGATGTGGGTGGGCTGGA
The DNA here is from genome assembly GCA_007922155.1 of Mesoclemmys tuberculata. Classification (NCBI taxonomy): domain Eukaryota; kingdom Metazoa; phylum Chordata; order Testudines; family Chelidae; genus Mesoclemmys; species Mesoclemmys tuberculata. Next base: position 12,046,742 of record ML675642.1, read on the forward strand.
ATCCTACTTGGCTGGGAATCCAGGGGGCAGACGTGGGTGTAGTAAAGCCCAGATCCCCACCCACCTGTTCCAAGCTATTTATTTATTTATTTAAGTTTGTGAAGAAGGGTCATGAGCTCAGGCTAATCTCATGTGACCATACCCTTTTACAGCCGCCCTGTGCTGGCTATCTCCATTTTGCTTACGGGCAGGAAGGGCGGTGGGCCATGCTGAAGATGAAGCATGGCTGAATATTTGGGGAAGCCTAATAACCATGATGAATCTAATGGCAGGTAAGGGCCACTTGACATCAAAGTTAAGGAGGCCCCCTTTCAAAGGCAGGCCCAATTGACCCTCAGCACCCACTCAGGTGCCTGGCTGGTGCATTGCAGCTTATGCCCCATGCATGGAAGTTGAGCTTCATGGGTTAACAAAATGCCTGTTTAGATGCTCAGGAGTTGAGTGAAGAGGTTGCCATGCAACCTTGCGGTTCCTGGGATGAGTCTTGCTAGAAAACCCCCAGGTCTGCTGTCCCTATAGGCTCATGGTTGGGAAGACCTGTTCATATGAAAACACTCAGGGAAGGTCCAGGGGATTGAACACAAATGAAAAAATCCTTGAAGTCCCTGTTTCCTTGAAGTGCAGAACTAACGACCGTGAATTGTTCTGCAGCACTTGACCAGAAACAAGAGACTCTACAAAGTTCAGCAGTGAGGTTAGCACACTTGATGCTGGGGACCAGCAGCCAGCCAGCACTGCAGAGAAGATCCTTGTGAACTGGCTGTTCCAATGCGAGTAAACACGAAGAAACCTGGCAGGAACTTGGTTTTGTTAGACTGTGGAGTTCCGTTAAATGAAAGTGATCTGCTGTTGCCATTTACTTAATCCTGCTATTCCCATGCTGCAGCAACTTCCGTTAGAGTCAGGGGGTCTGAGGTCATGATAAGGACTTCACGTATTTGCGCATGCCTGATAGTAGCTTCCAGATGTGTCATAAGCAGGTGGATCAGAAAGATTAGCAATCATGGTTACAATTTCATCTACTTGCGATTCTGTGTGTGTGACCCAAATGCTCACCCCTTGCCCCTCTTATTTCCTCTTGCTTACAAAATAGGAATTAGTCATAGGGTTCTTATTGTCAGGGGTCCTGAAAAACATGGGCGGGCCTTGGCAAAGACGTTTTCACTCCCACATGGAAACTCCTACTTGTTCCAGGGATTCCATAGCAGGGAACTCTGTCCCTGTTTGCACAGGCAGGTGGGAGAATCTAGCAGCAAAATGTTTGTCTGAAAGCTTCACACTTTGCCTGTGTCATGAGTCATTTTTTGCAGCCTGAGTTATCCATGGCCTAATGATACAGCTTGCAGTAGTAACTCACAACTTCGCCTTTGGTTGCTTTCCAAAGAATGTTACCAGTGTCCCTGTGAGAAATTTTTATTCCATTTAAAAAAAAGTTATCATGCAAAATGTATCCTAAATATTTGAGTCTAATGCTGAAAAACTGCTCTGCTAAAGCTCCTGTGAGATGCATTATCCTCTGATTCCTCACGGCAATGAATTAGTTCCAGTGCACAGGAGAATGGAAAGTATTTCTCATGGAGCACACAGAAACATTGCCCTTGTTTTTATTATGAGTCATGTTTTTTTCTTTCCATATTTGGCAGTGGTTGCCCATCAGGCAGCTTTCCAAGGTCATTCCTTTCAAAATTAGTTTATCAGGGAAAACTAACAAAAAAAAGCAGTCAGTGGCAAGGTTCTGAGACAATGTGCATATCGGTGCTCCTCCAGGAGCACCCCTTGAGGGCCAGATGAAATGTGCTTCAACAAATAAACCTGGACAACTGATTGAGAGGCTCTAGAAATTGGGGATGACAGGAGAGGGAAGTTCTCAAATTTTGATTTCTTATTAAATAATTTAGAAGTGTTTTTATTCTGTGTAGGACATATTGTCTGTAGTGTGGGGAGTTGGGGAGCATTTCCTGCACCCATTTGTACAGCTTTGAAATAATAAATGAACATGACTTTAGCAAGATCGACCATTGGTCACATGGATTTACTGGTAGTATGACGTATTGGCCTCAATCTGCAGGAAACCATATGCTCTTGCGTGAGGGTGTCAGAAACTGGACAGTCCATTTCAGTCAGCTTGGCTTTTTCTTGTTATGTGTTGTGGATGATATCAGAGCCTTAAATGATAACACCTGAAGCATGTGCGAGCTCCCAGATTAAGGTGACCAGATGTTTTGATGTTCGGGACTTTGTTTTATACAGGCATTTATTCCCCTTCATCCTGATTTTTCACACTTGCTGTCTGGTCACACTGTTGCAGGAACAGTGACTTGCAACTAACTGAGAATTGGGCAGGTCTAGATCTGAGTTTTGTGAAAACTACTAGTGAGGGTCAAAGACTGCAGCAGTCGGATGTGGAAGCCCTTGTTCATGAGCAGAATGGACCGGGAGAAGTTCTTGTCTGAGAATCTTGTGAAAGGAATCTACAGGCTAAATAGCCAAGGGAAATTACTGCTTGTGTTACAGTTAGCACATACAGGCCCCAGCTGAGATCAGGGCCGCTTTGTGCCAGGTGTTGTACTTTTCTCTATATGGAAAGAGACCCTCCCCCCAAAAGCTGGATCCAAGGTCCTGATCCTACCACAGGCTCCCCATGAGTGCAAGGCTCCATCCAAGACAGGCAAAAGGTGTGAGGAGGGAGATGTTCTCTCCAGTCTAAGTCTGGAGTAAATGTCCAAATGGCATGGCCTGTCAGCTTGCCATGGTAAGTGTGTAGAAACTCAGTCTCACAAGATGTGTTAAAGCATAACTGGGCAAAGCACTCAAAAATACTTGGTGGTGAGCCATCCTGGCCTCTCCCAGAGGGGGAGTTTAGTTTGCACCTGGGTGTTTGTCCAAGCTCTGAATTTCACAACAAGAATGCAATGACCAGTTGGAGAGACGAGTACAGCAGTCATTTTTCTAGCCTTCAGGACAAAGGAAATATAAATATACAGAGCTAATGCTTTGTGCTTTTCACTTGTTTGTTCTTTCAGCCTTCTATTTTTTGGGGGTGCCAAAGGGAGCCCTAGCACTAGATCATGAGATCAGGGTGTAACTCATAAATGTCTGTTTTAGGGGGGGAAAAATCCCATTCTAGAGAACTGCTATCCTGTAAATGATGCATGTACCCATCATTGTCATATAAGTACTTCCATGGAACACCAGCGTCTTGGATTGCTCCCCACTTTTGTTGCTTGTATAAAATTTCTTTCTCCATTAAAGCAGTATTTGGACAGTTTTCTCCATTCTGCCCAGGAGATGAGAGGGGAAATCTGAGTGGTGCATATCTTACTACTAAAGGTGGGGTCCTGATCCCTGCTGTCTTACTGCAAGCTTTAGTTCATCTGCCTGTCCCAATATGCAGATGTCAGTGAGGTTGTAGCCAGTCTCCACTTGGCTTCCAAGGCTGTGTAAATAGCTGCTGCTGTTTGATAAGGAATGATCATTCTTTTCCTGTGTCTTCTGCAGGGTTGAGTTCCAGAATAAGTTCTACACTGGCACTGGATTCAAGTTCCTCCCGTTCTCTTTCGACAGCATCCGTGAAGGAAAATTTGACGATTAGAGACCCCCTCGGCCTAACTGAGCAGTGTTATACTCGAACGCTCGTGTGTTGTGCTGTGGTTAGCCCTTGTCCCAGTGTGTGTGTTTGTGTTGTGAAGTTATGTGTCGCTCCCCTGTGATGATGTGCTGCTTCTGAGAAAATAGCATATTGCAGCTGCCTCGAGTCTCTCTCTGAGGCTGTTAAGTGGAGAGCTGACATCACACTGTGTAGCAAGCTTAAGTGTCATGGCTTCAAAGTAATTTCTTTCCACCCTAAGCAAACAGCATGGTTAATACTAAACATGTTTACAATGGGGTTGCATAGGAAATGTCTGGACGTGGTGTATTTAATCATGGATCAGTTTATGATATTGTGCAGTAATTAGCTCCTTGGCAGATTCATGCAAAGCATTGTGGGGAAAATACAGCCTCCTATTGCGTTAGGAACAGGATGTGCATAGGGGAGATCCAAACTTCAACCTGCCCAGAGCCCAGCTAATCAGAGAGTGAAGCATTTAGAGGGAAGAGTCTAAGGTCTTTGCTGCCTCTGTTCAACCAAACTGAAACCACTGATGCACAGAGGGGTCTTGGAGAAAGCTGGGGCTACATTCAAGCCAGAGCAGTCCCTCTTGTTTCCACCGGTGCAACATTCTTACTGTGCGTGCGTGAGTGAGCTGTTCTCATCAGAGATCACAAAGGCTTGCTCTCCATATCCTGCTTGCTGGGAGCTGTGGGGCAACAGAGCACGCATCCCTCCACCAGCTCTGGCCAGTTTACTGTGGTCTCCTTCCATCTGCATGTGCAGTTTCTGGCCTGCAGCATTCCTTCACGCTGGCTGCTGCAGGGAGAGCCGGGTAGATGGCTTCTGACACGCTTCGCGGAAGCTTCCACTATCGCTTCCCTGTGTGTGGCCGATGACCCCACCCTGCCTTTACTCACAGCCCGTCGGCTCGAGTCCCTTGTTCTGTAAGAAGCTTTGTTTCCTCAGCAGCGTCCCACAGTCTGCACCTGACACACCTAAAACAGGGCCCACTGCAGCCATCCTCAGCTTTCCCAGGGAGGGGCATTCTTCAAAGAGGCCAGGTCACCAGCAACCTGTGCGCCAGTCAGCAGGGAATGGCTTACCCTGGCACAGCTCAACACTGAAGCCTGCATGTCTAACTTAGAGCATGGGCTGCCATTTGTCTGCCCTGCTGTCTGCAGAGAGAACTTACTCGCTTCCTTGTAACCCCCCCGGCAACCCAGGCACGCAACCCAAACAAAACCCAGGGCTGTCACAGTGGGACAGGAGTGTCTTTATTTCCTCTTCAGGCCTGGTGTCAGCAACCTTCCCCCCAGAGCCGCTCAGTGCCGTTTGAACTGCTGGCAGGGTCCCTGGCCATTCCTTTCCCTCAGGGGCCAAACTCTTTCCACACCACTCCCAGCTGACCCTGGATTCAGATCTCTTCTGACTAGGTCAGGCCCAGAGTCGTGCTTCGAACTGGTGATGGGAGGAATAATCAGGTATCAGTCATGTCAGTTCAGTTAATGGCCATAAATAGGGCCTCATGGGTGTTGGGGTCCTACTGGAGCCGCAGGCTAGCGTCACTAATGTGTCTCCCTTTGTTACATGTGCGCGCTGATAAAAGCATCTGGTGCCACTTAACCTGTTGTTTGTTCCCGTCTCGGCGCTGGCACACTGCACCCCATTTTGATTGTGTCTGTCACCGTCGCGCACTCTCCCTCTGCCAGCTCTGGCCTATTCTTAGCAACCGAGGAGTGAACTCTTGGCTTTTTGTTCCTAAAATTCTCTTGTTCTTCCATGCATCCCCTTGGCGGCTGAGCTTGCGATGGGGTGTCTGTGGGACTTGGACACCATGTGCTAGGGTGCTCTGGTCAAGTTACCAGCATGTGAAATGCAACATTTGGCTGCCCAAATAGAGTGAAGGGGTGTGGCAAGAGCTGGCCTGGGGGAAGTTCGCATTGCGCTTCCTGCTGCACTGGTTTGGATGAAGGATGTGCTCCGACCTGCAGGGCTGGCAGGCGCGCACCTTTGACTAACGTTTAATGAAGTTAGTATTAGGAAGAGTCCAATATTCCACGGACTCTGAGGTTTGGCCATGGCCGGATAACTCCTGCCTCAGAGATAATTGCCCCAAAGAACCTGAGAAGCACTGACTAAATTACACGGCAGGCGTGTCCTGGGTCACTGGGCCAGCCACACTTGTCCTGTTGAAAAAGTCTCCTTGTGAGGGGAATAAAGGCTGAGACTCCATTCAAATGGGGGAATAGGATTTAAATAGGGTTGCTCATAGGGCGGCAGGACCTTTTCTCCTACAGATGTGAATAGTTACTAACCTTCCATGCTGGAAACAGCCTCAGGAGTGGTGGTGTGTGTTAAATCCTCTGTATTGCATAGTCTGCCATAATAGATGCACTGTAAGGGGGGTGTGTATGTGTGTAAATAGGTACTATTAAAACAATGACTGGAATCATTTAAAACTGGCCATCAAATGGGAAAAGGCCATAAGATGCAGGGCTCTCCCAAAAGTGGTTTGCGAAAGGAACAGACAGACTGTGGTGCTGGTGTGGTCCAGGGAGGCGGGTATTGCCGATGTCCGGGGGTTGCAGCTCACAGCTTGCTGTCTAGTGAAGTCTGTAAGTATCCCTGGGGAGGAATTGAGCCTGTCTCTGTTTACGTGCTGTTTTACTGTATGTTTACAGCAGTGTTTTGTGCAGAACACAAGGTGACGTGAAGTCTGGCCTGCAGCCGGAGCAGTAACACGCGCCGTGGACATTAAACCGTTGGAGTTGTGTGGAACGTGAGCTGGCTGCGTTTACTTCTTCCAATGCGCATCTCCGTGGCAGTGCCTTTCCCAGCACAGCGGGTCACCTGTCCCTGCAGCTGCACTCTGCCACCTGGACACCGTGGGCAGAGCCCAGGAGTACCGGCTGGCCGTGCTGGGGTCACTGGCCTGGGTTAGGTGGGTGAGTGATGGAATCCGGGGGACGGACGACAGACGCAGCTGGTTAATAAGCAGCTCAGGTGGGAATCCAGATTCATGCGCCACCAGGGCCCAGAGCAAGTGGCCTCCCTAGGAAAGGCAAAGTGACGTCGTCTCCTCCCCTTTGCTGCCATCATGGCTTCCCCAGAGCTAGCCTCTGCCTGGGGGGCCATAGCATGGCCACAGATCCAGCGGCAGCCTTGGAAAGTGCCGACCAGCGCTCTGCCTGTGGGACTGTTCAGCCTGTCCTGCTCCTCCTCCTCGGCTTAGGGTGGCCACGCAGCCCCATCATCCCCCTGGAGAGCCAGGACCTCGACTGTTCCTTGGGCTTCCTTCACGCAGGGTCTGGGCCAGCCCCCTCTGCTCTTGTCCCACATGCAAGAGCAGGTCCTGCTGGCCGGTGTCCCATCTGCACCACGGCTGTTGGTGGAGGAGCCTGTGCTGTGTCTGCCAGCTCCTGGCCCACTGTCCCAGCGGGCAGTTGGCTGATGAACAGCCAGGATTCCCCGGGCAGCACATGTTTTCCCTCAGCTAGTGATCCGAGGCCCTGTAGTCACCGAGTCCCCTTCCTGGACCCTGCCTGCTGCCCTCTTGGCAGCTGGTTGCTGGGCTGCAAGCAGGAGCCCACAGGAGGGCCCGGGAACGTGAAGAATGCCCTGGCCTAGAGCCCAGACTGGTCTGGAAATAGGAGCCGTGGGTGCGGACAGCCTCCTCTCAGCCGTCACCTCCCTGCCAGGACATGCTGCACCCAGGCCCCCTGCCCCACCACTCGTGCACAGGGCCACGCAGCCCTTGGCAGTGGTGTCTCACGCCCCAGCCCCCCTTCCCGCCATCAACACAGCATGGGGGGGCAGCATCAGCTCTTAACCCTGCTCTGTGCGGCTCGGCACCAGCTCCTCCCCTGCTCTAAGTGCCCAGGAGTAATGCTGGGGCCAGAAGGGGCCCTGCCCTCAGGCCGTAAGGGGACAGGGCCCCTGAGCAAGGCTGCAGCCAGGTTTCCTGGGCCTCGAACACTGCCCTGTGCTAGGGTCCCAGGGCCACAGACCTGCTGGGATCTGTCAGCTCCCCCCATTTCCTGGCCCTGCCGGGCAGGGCCTAGGCACACGGGGGCAAGCTGAGAGCTACATGGGGGAGGCTCTGCAGCCTGGGGTGGAGGTGGGAGGGGGGCACTGTGCACTGCTGGGGGGGAGGGACATGACATGGGGTAACTTGCAGCACTTCCGACCCCATGTGGGGTAAGAAGTAATGGCATGGCCCCTTCCCCCCCACCCCGTCCTGCCACCCCTTTGAACCAGCGCCCCCCGCGAGCACGGGCCCAGTCCTGCGACCCCCTGGTGCAGCGTGGCTCAGCTCGGGGGGGCGGAGGCAGGGACGCAGGTGGAGGGGACAGCACAGAGCCCTGTAAATGCAGGGGCAGTTTGGGGGCTTTGCTTGCCTTGCACCCTGTGCGGCCCCCTGCCTGCCCCATGGCCCCCAGGCAGCTGCCCAGCCATCCACAGCTCCCAGTGGGGCCCCAGCCCTAGCCCCTGTGCAGGGAGACCAGCGTGAGCCTGGACTTTCCTCTGGGCCGCGGCCACTGCCCTGGCATCCTCCCTGCAACGCAGGCAGCAGGGGGAACGGGGGCCAGTGGGTCCCCTGCTCGGGGGGAGGGGGGGTGGCTGGGTGCCTGACCCCCACCCACTGCTGGTGCTGCACTGCCCTCTGCTGGCCAGACCAGGCCCCCGCAGGGTCCAGCCTGGGCAGAGAGTGGGGTCGGGGGGCTGGATCCCCTGCAGTGATTTCTGCTGCCAAACTCTGGTAGTGGGGTGCAGGCACAGAATGCCCCCCCCCCGCCCTGCCACTGCTTCACCCCAGCGTCCCGAGCGCAGCAGGGCTGTTACCGTCCGCAGAGCAGGGGAACAACAGCCATGTGCCAGACCCGGGTCAGAACAGGGGCGCTGGGTGTCGGGACCCTGGGTTCTGTCCCTGGTTCAGATGGGTGGGGGGGTGGTGCCAAGCCAGGGTTCGCATCCCACTGCCGGCCTGCAAAGGGCTGTGGGCTCAGCAGGGGCGGGCTGGGAATACCACGTATCAAGCCCGAGGGCTCCCTCGTGTGGGCTGCAGCCTGTTGCCCTCGGCTAGTTCCCTGCAGCCAGCCGGAGCCGAGGGCGAGGGGCTGTGCACAGGGGCGGGGGAGAAGAACGCCATCCTCGGTGGAGGGCAGCTTTGGCCGTTCGACCAGGCTGCCGAGCTCTCACAAGGGGGCAGCAGAAACAGCAGTGCAGCCTCTTCAATGACAGGGCCCTGGCCCCACTTCGGCCCCCGCCCTGGGGCTGTGGTGGGCCAAGGGCCCCTTGGCCCAGAGCTGCCCTTCACCCAGCAGTACCGACTCCGGGGGGGGGGGGGGAAGAGCTCCTTCAAGGGGTGCCCAGCCCACGGGGTGGCACAGGGCACCGTGGGAACGGGGTGAGATGGCGCCTGGAGACGCCCCAGGGAGGCTGGTCCCAGGCCCGGGACAGACAGCCCTGGGCAAAGCCTGGGGGGCTCTGGCTGGGGTTGCAGGGGTACAGCGTGGCGCAGAGTGGGGGGCTCCCAGGAGCGGGGTGTCCTCGCTCACGTGGATGTTTAAATCTCAGCTGGTTGAGGCCTTTTCAACCCAGGCCAGGCGAGTCCTGCTGCTGCCCTACCTCTCTGGGCGCTCAGCCCCCAAGGGCAGCTAGTGTCCACACATCTGAGCTCCCAGCCTGGGCTCTCCGCCCCGCTGCCCTCGGGCACCATGGCAGGGCACCTCCAGGCAGCCACCGCCCAGGCTGTTTGAGCAGGTGTCAGCCTTTGCTGGGTGCAGCCTGGGAGAAGGGGGTGAACTGGTGCCCGCCTGGCAGAGCAGAAAACCCACTGAGTCCCCAGGGCGGCTCCAGCGCCCGGCCGCACTGTGTGGAGCAGGTGAGCGAGCGATTGCTGCAGCCAAGGCGCTGGCTTGTCCGGAACCTGGCGCGCAGCACACGGGGCGGGCCGGGCCGGGCGCTGCATGTTCACTGCTTGGCACACCTGGGAGTGCAGCACCTGCCTGCGCACGGCCCCGGGCTGAGCCCACCCACTGCTCCTGCACACTCGGGGGCAGGAACCCAGGAGGCCCTGCTGGGGTCTGACCCAGAGCGCCCCCACCTCCCCTGGGGCAGCCTCCCTTTGCCCATGGCCTGAGGGGGAGAGGCTGGTTCTCCCATCCCTCGGCAGGAAGCCAGGGGGGTCTATGCGTGGCTGGGCGAGCGTGTGGGGACCTTCGGGCCCAGGGACGGGCACCGACACTTCCACAGCCAGAAACTTTAATCCTTTATTTTAGAAAACGAACGGCCCAAGGGGCGAGCGACGGCAGCGAGCAGCAGCAATGGCAGGGCCTTCCCTCCGGGCTGCAGCTCAGCCGCAAAGCCCAGCGCCTCGGGGCACGGCTGCAGTGGGGAGCGCCGGCCCTGGCTGCTGGCCAAGGCCCTGCAAGCTGCAGCGAGAGGAGCCCCATGGCGCCAGCTGCTGGGCCAGGGACCCTGCTGGGTGCTGCCGCACCTGGTGCTACCTGCCGGCGGCCCATGTCCAGCACCTTGGCACAGAACAGCGAGTCCCTGCATGCAAGTGCTCCACCCCTGGCCCCAACGGGCCATTCAGTGAGTGGCTAATGAGACAATTCAGAAACCGTCTACCAGGCTGCAGGGCCTCCCCGCTAGCATGGCCGGTGCCCAGCACCCGCAGGAGGGCCAGGCCCTGGGTAAGCGCTAAAGCGGCCTTTTCCCGCCAGGTCCTCTGCTCCCACCTGCATGCCCCGCCTGGCAGGGGCCGGGGGAAGCAGCTGCAGCGTTTGGTTTGCAGTTTGCAGAGGGTTGGGGGGTAGGAGTGACCCCGCTGAGCCGTGGGCTTGCCGCTCCCCTTTGCAGACACCCCAGGGCTTCTCCGACACGGCTGCCTCCCGGAGAAGCAGCAGAGGTTCGGTCTCTTCCTGCAGTCACTGCCGCATCCGGCTGTGCGGGGCCCCGGCCCCCCACAGGCTCCTCCGGTAACGGGTGTCTCCTCCCCCATTCCAAATAGCAGGGCCCTCCACTCCCCCCACACTGACAGTCCCCCAGAGGTACCAGCAACTTAGCCTCCTCTGGGCTCCCCCAAGGCATGTACACAGGAGCATCGGCTCCAGGGCAGAGCAGGCCAGACGCCTCCAGCAGCCGAGCGCCCGGCTGGCTCCCACGGGACTAAAGCAAAGCTGCTCCTACTGCCAGGATGGCAGGCCCGCGGGGAGCCCACCCCTCCAGGGGCCGCGGCTGCAGGGCGGGTTCAGAAACACGCCTGGCAGGCCCAGGACGAGTCCGGCCCATTGCTCTCTGCACGGCAGCAGGCAGAGGGGCGCGGGCGGCCGGCTCAGCACACCAGTTCCTGGGCGATCTCCTGCACCGCTGGGAATGGCTTCCGTGCCCCAGCCAGCTCTGTCTCCCGCCCTTCCAGGCCCTCCAGCTGTCGGCAGGGGCAGGGCACAGTGTAGGAGGCCACCAGCACCAGCTCCTCATCCTCCGTGGGGCCAGCTCTGCCCTCGCTCGCTGATGCCAGCTCGTGCTCTGCCCGCAGCGGGGACGCCAGCTCCGGGGCCAGCCAGGGATGTTGCAGGCACTGTTCGGCCTTGGCCCGCTTCCTGCACGTGAGACGGGGAGAGTTAGTGCCCGCGGCCGTGCCCCTGCGCCTCCCCCCTCCCGCCTAGGCACCCCGCGTCTGCACCCGGCCCATCTCCCCAACGCGGGGAGCGCGTGCTTGGCGGGGGCTGGCAGCGGGTACCTGGGATTCTTGACAAGCAGGGAGCAGATGAAGTCGACGGCCCGGTCGGAGATGCCCTGGAAGGTGTCGGGTGGGAAGTCCACGTTCACCTGCGAGATGTTCAGGAAGGTCTCCTGCTTTGTGTCACCCCGGAACGGCGACTCGCCCGTCAGCATGACGTAGGTCAGCACCCCGATGCTCCTGGAGAGAGCCGCTGGCGGTGAGCCCAGCTGCCAGGGGGAGGGGCGCAGCCCCCACGACCCAAGCCCAACCCATGGGGCTTGCCTCCTGTGCTCACCTCCCAGGCCAGCCCCAGGCTGAACCAGCCCCCTTGGGCCAGGGAGGCCGGTGGACCCAGCCTCGCGACACTGGCAGCTTCTGCCTCCCTCCGCTCATGGCCACAGACCAAGACTTTTCCAGAGCTTGAGGGGGGAGCCGCTGGGCCCCTCAGTGCCATGCGGGGGACGTAGCCCTGGGCCTCCTCGCAGCAGGACTGGGGTGTGTCATGAGCGTGGCCTCTTCCAGCCAGGAGGGGGCCCCCAGAGGCTGGGCTGGGCTGGGCCGTTCCTGGGGGGAGAGTATCTGAAGGGGCCGCGGGGATTCGCCCTGGGCGAGGACAAGCCAAGGAGGCCCCGTGAACAAACGCTGCGGCTCCCTGGTGACCACGGCAGGGGGTGGGCGGCACCAGTACCTGCTTCTGACCACCTGCCCCCACCACCTAGAGCCAGGACAGACCCTCTCCCCCACCCGCAGCAGGCCAGCACTGGCATGTGCCCCCAGGAGAGGGCCCGGGGACTTACCACATGTCGGTGGCTGTGCTGATAGGCTCGTAGTTCAGGATCTCAGGGGCTGCCAAGGGAAACGCGGGAGAGTTACAGGCGCGGGTCTGAACCAGCTCCAGGCGGGGGGTGTTTAGACCCACACCCGGTGCCCCCTTCTCTGCTGAAGGGAGGGGCAGGGGAGCCTGCGTGCAGGCACTGGGGCAGATTCACTTTCGTGAGTGCACAGCCCATGTTGCTCGTCGTGTGTCCCCCCCCCCCCCCCCCCCGCCCAGACCTGGCAGCTGGTCTCTGGCTGCCCCCAGCCGCGGCGCCACTCACCCACGTACTCCGGCGTGCCCAGAATCTCCCGCACCTCCCGCACGGCGTCCACCCGGCGCGACAGCCCGAAGTCCACGATGCGGATGTCGCCCAGGGGGCTGCTGCTGGTCAGGAGAATGTTCTGGGGCTGTGGGGTGGGGAGCGCAGGGCGTGAGCGGAAGGGGGGGGCGCAGGCACCGGGGAGGGCAGGCTGGCACCGACGCTCCGCTCCCCCCTGGGACAGGTGTGAGAGACCCCAGCCCCCTGGGGACAAGGGGGGTAGCTGGGAGCGCTTTCTGAGCTGGCATCCATCTGTGCCGCCCTCCCACCAGGCTGGGCCCCCGCTCAGGAGCGGGACACCTCACCCGAGGCAGGTGCCAGCCCCACGTCAGGCAGGAACAGCCACCCCGCCCGGCCTGGCCCTCCTGGCCCAGTCGGTACCTTCAGGTCCAGGTGGACGACGTCGTTCTTGTGCAGGTAGGAGACGCCCCGCAGGATCTGCCGCACGAGCCGCACAACATCCTGCTCGGTGAAGGCCTCGTCCTCCTCAGCCACGCACTGCTGGAAGATCTCCCCGCCAGCCGCGCTGAGAGAGAGAGAGACGGGACGCCGGGTGAGGGGCTGACGGACCCCTGCAGGCGCCAACCCCACCCCGGTCCTACACGCGCCCCCTCTGTTGCCCCAGCGCAGGCACGGCTCTACCATCTAATCCTGCCTCAATTCCCAGCCTCCCCCTGGCTCCGCTCACTAGACCCCACTCCCCTCCCAGCTCTGGGGGTCAAACCCAGGTGTCCTGACTCGGCTGTCTGCCCCCAGGGCCAGGCCTGTCCCAGCAGCACCACCCTCCTTCCAGGGCTCACCTGGACCCTGCAGGGCCCCAGAGGCTGCCCGTGTGGGGCCGGTGAGTGCCGGACGGGCTGGTGGTTTTGGGGAGCAGGGGGATACCTGAGGGGGGCTCCACCCCCACCACACATGCCCACACAGCCTCCCCTGGGCCCCATACCCTGGCCTGCTCCCATCAGCATCCCAGGCCCTGGCTCTTAGCAAGTCGCTCTCCCGGCCCAGCTTCCGTCACTGAGTGTGGACAGACGCCAGACGCAGACGTGGCCGCGGAAGCAGCCCCCGTGCCCAGAGGGCAGAGCCCTGCACAAAGCGCCAGGGACAGCCCAGCGGGGCTCAGGGAAGCACGGAGCCACCCCCCTGCAGCTGACCCTCGGTGCCCCCAAGCAGCTGGGGCACTGCGTGTTCCCGGGCGCCAGCCGGGCTGGTTCCATGCCAGGGCGTCTCCGGCAGGACGGGGAGTGATGAGCAGAGAACGACCCCGGCCCTGCTCACCATTAACCATCAGTCGCAGCCATGATGGCAGGGCCGGTTCCCCACCTCCCAGGAAGGCCTGGCAGTGCCAGACGAGCCAGGCGGCCTCAGGTAATTAGCAGGAGCAGGAAGGGGGAGAGCCAGAAACTTCTGTGAGGGGCACCCCCGGGAGCGAGGGCAGGAAGTGAAGGATCCAGCAGCAGGGTGAGCCCGTGCCCAGGTGCCCCAGGGATGGGTGGATCTCTGCCCAATCCTGGCCCTGCCACCCCAGACCCTCCTCCCAGACGTGCCCCTTTGAAGGCCACGACGCAGGCGGCTGGAGCAAAGCCCCTCAGGCGGTGGCTGCCCCGAGCCACACCTGGGCTCCATTAGCTGCCGGCCCAGCTGGCTCAGCTCAGCGGGTGATTGCCCTGGAGGAGCTGGGAAAAGCCAGCTGGAGCCCAGGAGCATGGCTGGCCCCTGGGAGGGTCTGCGACAGAGCACTGCGGGACTGCAGGGAAGGTCCCGGGAGACGGCGCTCTGTCCCGGAGCCGGGAAGGTCAGTCTGAGGGGACGGGGCCCGAAGGGTGGGCAGAAATGGAGCGCGGGTTCATCTGGATGGTTGTTAGCCCCCCGGGGCTGTGAGAGACAAGGGGCGGGGAGTGCCTGCAGTGCCCCACTCCTCCTGTGGGGCAGGCTAGAAGGCAGCCATGCCCCGTGGCACCCCCCTGAAGCTGGGAAGGGGGGGGCACCTTCCACAGGTACAGAGCCTGGCTTTCCTTGGCTGCCAGGGCCGACTCTGCAGCGCCCCGGCCTTGCCACCAGGTACGTCTGAGCGCAGCCATGGGGTAGCAGCTGGCGCGGGCGAGTCTGGGCAGGGAGCTGTGGGTCGCATGGGCCAATTCCCAGTGCGGCAAGGCTGTGGAAGGGTCAGTCCATGCAGAGCCGATCCTCCCTGCACGTGCTGCCTAAGCCCGGGGGGCTTTCTAGGAGCCATTGGAGGCAGTGTGGCCCAGTGGCTAGGGCCCTGGACTGGGTTCTAATCCTGACTTGCCGTGTCACCTTGGGCCTCTCCCTCCCCATCTCTGGTCTCCTCCCACCCCGTCTCGTCTATTCGGCTTCTGAGCATTCGTGCGGTGGGGCCCTGATTTTGGATGGGGCTCGTCGGCCCCGCTGAGGAGGAGGGGGAGCGCCCGGCCGGGCAGGTTTCCACGGTGCCGCTCGTGCTGTGGTTACAGCGAGAGCAGCTCACGGCCCCAGCCACGCTCGCACTCTCGCTCTGGAGGGAGGAAACACACGCACCAAACCACCAGCTGCTTCTGGGAACTCTGCGCGGAGCTAGCGCCGCGTGTCAGAGACCCGCCGCCCACGCGCCTTCCCCGCCGGCAGGTGCACTCGCAGCACATGGGTGGGGGGCAGGGGCCAGCCAAATCCATTTGCCCCGCCATGGCAACAGCCCGATGCCCCTCAGGGCAAGCGAGGGGCTGAGAAGTTTGGTGTCTGCCCTCGTGCCCCGGGCAGGTCCCGTGTAACTAGCTGCTATTTATACCTGGGCCCCATGCGCCAGCATCATCCGTGCCCAATGTGCTCGTTACCCGATGTCCAGCCTGCCGCGCGTGCACAGGGCACAGCACCAGCCAGCTCCAGCCCCTCCTGCTTCTCCCAGCACCCCCGGGTCACCGGCTCCAGCCCTGCCTCCGTGGGGAGCCCCCAGGCCTTGTCAGTCCAGTCCCCCTGGCAGGTGCCCACGTCACGTGAAGGCCGAGCTCCTCCCAGGCAGGTGAGGCTGGCACCACTCCATGCTGCCCCCTCCCCACCCCACCCCCTGGCCGACAAGCCCCTGCAGGGAGGAGAGAGGGACCGTCTGGAGACCCTCCCAGAGCATGGGCTCCTTTCCCACTGCAGTGGGGCCCCCAGGCTCATAGGGTGGGAGAGAACCAGCTCCCTCTGCCAGCTGCGTCCCTGGAGCCATCAGCGCCGGCTCCTCCATGCACCCTTCCGCCCCACCGGCAGCCCCACAGTCCCAGTGGGGTGGGGGGGGGGTCCCTGCAAGATCGCTGCTCTCCCGCAGCTCCCGTCCCTACGTCACCGTCCCAGCCCCACCTGCTCCCTTTCTGGGTAAGTGAGCCTGGCCTGGTTCGTGTGGCGGCCCCAGGCAGGAAGCCAGGTTCTCTGGAGACCCAGACAGGGCCCTGTGGTGGAGCCAGGCGGGCAGGATGTGGCCCCGAGCTCGGCAGCTGCCCGGAAAAGGAGCTGAGAACCGCTACCGACGCCGTTTCTCAGACACGCTCTAGTTCCGTCACTTCCTGCTGAGCTCGGCCCCAGCCTTGCAGCCAGCGAGGCAGCAGCAGGGTGCAAGTGCGGTGCCAGGCAGGGCAGGGAGCTCCCTGGTGCCCTGACACAGGTGCAGCCGCCAGCCTGTTGATGCCCCCTCCCCCCGGTTGGCACTCGGGAGAAGCTGTTGTAGGACCCTAGGAAAGTCATTTCCAGGCCCAAGGAGGCAGCAGGGCTCTGGTCAGAGACAACCCCTGCAGCCCCCAGACAGCGTGAGCCTGCCCCGTGTAGACAGGATGCCCAAGACAACCCCAGCCGCTGTCTGAACCCTCCCCAGGCCGAGCAAGGGATGTATGCAGAAAGGCCTGGGGCCGGGAGACCCGCAGGGAGGAACATGGGGCAAGAGCCCTCTTTCCCCCCTCCCCCAGCCGCAAGGAGCCCCCGTCCAGGCCACCACTGACAAGCAGCCCCTGGCCTGCACCCCGCCACTCACTATTCCAGCACCAGCACGATCTCGGTGGGCGTCTCGTAGACCTCGTGCAGATCCACCACGTGGGGGCTGCAGGCGGCCAGCTCCAGCACCGCGATCTCGTTGATGATGTCGGGCCGGCAGTCTTCCCCCTTGCGCCGCTTCCGCAGAAACTTGGCTGCGAATTCCCGGCCCGTGGCCTTCTCCAGGCACTTCTTCACCACCGCGAACTTTCCCCTGTGGAGAGCAGCCGGGAGGCAGCTGAGCATGGGCCAGCCCCGGCCCCTCCATCATGCCCCCCTCCCCACACAGTGCTGCCCCCATCCTGCCCTCCCATTCCTCCCGCCCTCCCCCCAGAAATGCCCCAACCCCTCTCGCCAGGAAGCTCCAGGGCAGAGGAGGGAGCAGCCGGGTGGCGGCTGCTGGCCAGAAGGGTTTAGCCTGCACTGGGAGCCTGCGGCCTCCCATGCAGCGTGGCCAGGAACACGATTGGCCCTGGCCCTGGGGGGCTGGGAGTGGGGCAAACAGTGGGGCAGAGGCGGGCTGAGACGGCTTCACTCAGGGCTCCAGCACGTGCTGCTGTGGGGGGGGCAGGTCTGCCCGGCGCCATAAGCCCCACCTGCTACCAGGTGGACAGGCTAGAGGCCTGTCCGCCTGTCACCCCTCTCCCCGCGGCCTGATCCCGCAACAGCCCATGGCCAGGGCCGAGGGCACCCAGCATTTCACAGGCCCAGCTGCTGTGTCTGCACGCAGGGGTGAGAGCGTGGGAATCCCTGGGCCTGCGGTACCCGGATGGGTAAGGGGGGGGGAGGCACAACCCCCAGCCCCGCTCCAGAGCTGCTGCCCAAGTCACTCAGCCACCCCCGTCCCCCGCCAGGGGCGGCTGCAGAGACCCCCGGTGGAAGCAGCGCTAAGTGGGAGTGGGTGAAGGCGGGGGCAGCTCCGTCCTGGCGGGCAGAAGGAAGGTCACGCGGGGCAGGCAGGAGTTCCCGGGATCAAACAGAGATGCTCCCCTCCCGCACAGCCTCCCTGCTGCCATGGCCAGGAGCCTGTCGCCTAAGGGGAACCACGTGTCCCGGGCACCCCAGAATCCTGGCACGCAGAGCGCTGCCACTGCAGCCCCTAGGACGGCGAGCATGGGCCCCTCTGCGCTGCGCCTGCCAAGCCCCGCTGGAACCCGGGGCAGCAGCTCCCAAACCTGCCAGCACCCACTGCCCCACATGTGGCTCCTGACCAACCCCCCCCCAGCTCTAACCACGACCCTGCTGTGAGCCAGATCCCTGGGGCCCCATGCACTCCCCTCCCGGGATTGCAGCCAGTCCACTCCCACCCCTTTCTCTGGCTCCAACACGCCCAGGCAGCACTCGCTCACAACCCGACAGCCTCCAGGCAAAGCCCTGGCCCCGGCCCAGCCCTGCCAAACCCACCCCACAGCTGCGAGAGGGACAGCGCTTCCCAGCTGCCACAGGCCGCCCCTCCCTGCCAGAGCAGCCCCATGATCAGCCAGCAGCAGACCCCAGCACAGCCTACACTCTCAGCGACCCTGGCTCCCACCTGTCTCGCCTCGTTAGCCCCAAAGAAAAGCTGCATGAAGTCAGAGCAAATTGCTCCCAATTAGCAGGAGCCACTGATGGAAATGGGCCTTCCCCTACCCCCCCTCCCGGGGGCCACCCAGCCAGCCCCGACCTGCTGCGCTGCACCCCTGGGTCCTAGCAAGGGCCTTGGGTTTGGGGTCCGGCCAAGGTCAGGAGCACGGGGCACTGCCCGCAGGTGCCAGAGACAAGCGGTGACGCTGCAGCGACAGCAAGAGGATCTGGCGTGCTCAGATAACAGGGTCCTGGGCCCTGGCCGTGCCCATTTGCACCAGCGGGCAGACCTGCAGATTGCTCTGAGAGCAAGACCCGGCTCCGCGTCCCCAGTCCCAGCCCAGCCCGGAGCTGCTCCCAGGGCGGCCTCTGGCCACAGCCGCTTGGCCCCAGAAAGTTTGGAAACGGCCCCAAATCAGAACTTGGTGCTCTACACCTTCCTGGGCCGGGCGAGGCTGGGCCTGGCGGGGGGAACGGGCCTGGCTGCAGCCCTGGGCTCTTCCTTTCTCGCTTTCACAAGCTCTGATTTTTCATGCCTAAACTTTAAAAAACAAAAAGCCCGGCACAGGAAGAGCAAGAGCTGCCCCAGGCCCAGCTGGCTACACCGCCCGGCCCGTGCTCGGGTTCGCTCTGCTTCGGCCCCGGCGGCAGGCGAGTGCGGGAAGGACCGTGCAGGTGGCCAGGCACTGGACAGCGGCTCGAGAGACCCAGCTTCAATTCCCATCTCTGCCATCGACTCCTTGGCTGAGTCCCTTCATCTCCCTGGGCCTTCGTCCCCAGCTCTAACACGGGAAGACTGTTCCCTGCAACCCACCTGTGCCTGTGAGGCCCAGATCCGGGGTGATGGGGTTTGACGGGGAAGTGCAGCTGAGCACATTACATGGCTCTGTCAAAAACCAGGGGTCGGGTCTGGGCAGCTCTGGCCCCTGCTGGATTTCAAGAGGGCATTAACCCGAACGGCCCTGCGGGCTGCTCCCAGGGTGTTTTCTCAGGGTGGGGGCCAGCCAGTGTGCTGCTGCCCCCTCCCCCCCGCTGAGTGCAGGCAGCAGCCAGCAGACCAGCCGTGCTGCTCCAGCCAGCCAGGCAGCGGACGAGGCTCAGCCCTCGCACGGGGGAATCCAGGGCTGCATTCAGCGCGCCGGCCGGCCGGCAGCCTGCTAAATCCAGACAGCTCTTCCACACCGGTGGCTGCTTGTGCTACACACAGGGCACGTCACCTGCTCAGCGCTACGGGCCCCTGATCTGTGCACAGCTGCACACCACAACCACAGGGCCCAGGCCACGGAGATTTGCCTTCCCTCGGCTACCAGGAAATCAGCAACTAGCAACCAGCTCTGAGCAAGAAACCGCACCACACTCGGCTTCCGACTGTCTGCAGAGCATTGAAATGCTGGGGGGCGCATCCTTGCGCCCAGCTCCACCTGCCTGGCACATACAAACTGCATTTCACCAGCCGCTGAACTCTTGGGGAAAGGGCTACAGGGCTCCCTGGTAAGGGCTGGGGTGCATGTCTGCGTCTGTGACAGGAGAGATTCTTCCTCCACCAGATTGTATTGCCCGACCTCCCCTCCACAGTCTGATGTCAGCTGGGCACTGCCAGCTAGTGACAGAAGGACCAGTGACAGGAGGAGATGGGCCCTGGCCCTTTCCATGCCCCCCACTGGGTTATTTCATTTCCATTCTCTCCCCTCCACCCGCCCCCCCTCTCCCCCCCCCAATGCTGTGGCCATCTCCCTGCTGTGAGCCTGGCTCACGCAGGGGTCAGCTGAGGACACGGGCAGTGCCAGCAAGACGGCTGCACCACCACCCCTCCAGGCAGTGGAGCCAAACCCCAAGGGCAGCACGGCATCTGCCGATCCCGGCTCCCAGCCAAACCTTGCTGCTGCAACCCACAGGGCCCTGGCTCAGGCTCATCCCTGGCTTCAGGGGCCTAGGCTGTGATAGCAGCTCGGTTTGCCCCTTCCCGGCCTTCACACGGGCCCCGAGCAGGGTTTGGGCCCCGCTGCCAGACTGGCAGACTTGCACCGTGCTCACAGCCGGGGTGAGAGGCCCCAGACCAGCACGTGGGCTGCACTCCCCAAAAGGAGAGAGACAGCGACACCCCACCATTCTCACACATAGCGTAACACACGCACCGACACCCCGCCATTGTCGCACACAGCGCAACACCCACCCACCCACCCACACACACACACACAGCGTAACGCGGACAGCGACACCCCACCATTGTCACACACAGTGCAACACACACACAGTGTAAAGCGGACAGCGAAACCCTACCTTTTGTGCACACACACACAGCAACACCCCTGCCTGCCATTCACACCAGGACCCACACACCACACAGCCCCAACTCATCCGCATGCTGCTCAGCAGGTTCACGCACAAGCGGCGCAGTCGTGCGCACACGCAGCTGCACGCGCAGTTGCACAAGTTGCACGCACAGTTGCACAAGTTGCACGCGCAGTTGCACGTCGCCCGCTCGATGCCGCAGCCAGGCGAGGGGGGTCTCTAGGGGGACGCACCATGGGGGGCCGCTGCAGGCACTGGCTGAGCAGGGGGGGCAGCCCCGGCCCCGGCCCCCCGCGCCAGCCTCACCTGCCCAGCTCCCGGCCCAGCAGCGCGTAGCTGTCCGCGAACCGGTCCGTGCGGATGCGGGTCTGCGCCTGGGCGGCCTGGCCCTGGCGGCTCATCCTGGGGGGCCCGGGGGCCGGTCCTGGTGCGGGCCCGGTCCTAGCCCGCTCGGCCGCGCGGCCCGGGAGAAGCGGCTCGGTCCCGGCGGCGGATCGCGGCGCGACTGGCTGGGGGGGCCCGGCTCAGCGCCGTGCACAGGCGGCGTCTCCGCCTCTCGGGGCGGCCCCAGGCGCGGTCCCTCCCCCGGCGGCTGCCGGGGCGAAGCGGGGGTGTCCCGGCCGCAGATTCTGCGGGGCCCCACGAGAGACCCCGGCCGCGGGGGGCGGGGCGGCTGGGACAAGCTGGGCCCCCCCGGGACCTGGGAACCCTGGGGGGGGGGGCCGCCGGGGCCCCCCGCGATGGGGGCGGGCGGGAGGGGGCCATAACAGCCCCAGCCCTGGCACAGGCGGCCGCAAAGGCAGCGCAGCCCCCCCAGCACCCGCCGCCCCCCGCCGTCTCTGCCCCCCCAGCACCCACTGCCCCCACCCACCAATTTGCTGCCCCGCCCCGGGACCAGGCTTAAGCTTCCAAAGCACACAGAAACAAGGCGCAGGCACGAACAGCCTTTGTTTGTTAGTTGTGTGATAGTAGACCCTACAATAACTAACCCTGGTTTATTGTCTGAGTTACCGACAACCCTGCCGCATCCAACCCTTGGTATTTAGCAGGGATCAGAGTAGCAGGCAAAGGCCACAACACGGATGGGCCCCCAGGGCCAGGCCTTGAACCGGCGGGTGGTAAGCACGTGTCTCGCAGGCAGAGGGGGTAAGAAGGGAGGAATTCTGGTGGCCTAGGCCATGTCCACCCAGGCCATGAACAAGCCTGCTCGTAATCTTCTCGGCCACAGCAAGCTACACAGACTCGCCTTCGTGTGCTTTAATGAAGCTGGGGAACGGGGAACAGGTTGGCACCCAGGTGGGTCAAGGTGACCAAAGCCAGTGAGAAATCGGGCTGGGGTGGGGTGCAATAGGCTCTCATATAAGAAAAAGCCCCAAATATCGGGACTGTCCCTATAAAATCAGGACATCGGGTCACCCTAGTCAAGGTTTGCAGCCTGCCCATGTGTTTCTGGCTCTGTGACCCTGGTGCTTGATGAGCTGCGGCAAAGAGCCCCAGTGAGGCAGATGCGCAAAGCCCCGAGAGGCTGAATGTCTGATGCATTTCCACCCCGGCTGGCCACCAGCCCTCCACCCCGGGTGAATTTCACCCCACGTGCAACTGGCTTGGAATTCCTCCCGGGTACTGCCCCAGACAGACCATAAGGAACCTGACACCTGAGCCAGCACTTGGGAACCCTGCCGCTCATGGTTAATTACAGGACGCATGGCATGTCGGCACAATGAGCGTTACAGAGCTCCATCGCTGCCTGCGATTGCTCCCGATGGAGCCGTGAGGAAGAAGGATGCTTTTGAGCTGCAGCATGGGACAGAGGAAATGACTCTGAGAGGGGCTGGGCTGGGGTGGATGGAGCAGCACCGGCGAGAGAGACACTCTTTCCCCCTGTGATCGCTGCTGCAAACAAAGGCGCTGGTCAGCAGAGCGCTGCGAGACCCTGCATCCAGCACTGGGGTTTCAGGGTTATCTCAGGCAGATGGCTCAGCTGGAGGAACGGCTGGTGAAGAGGCTAACGTGCGACTGGCGCAGGTGCAGAAAAGAGCCCCCAAAATGATTTGAGGTTTTGGAGGAAACGTCATGCAGTGAGAGACACAAGGAGCTTGGTCTGTTTAGCTCCTCGGAGAGAAGACGGATGTGACTTGATGTGACGGTGTCAGGCCCTTCACAAGCAGAAAATACCCGGTACTACTGGTCTCTCTGCGCTTGCAGAGAGAGGCAGAACCGGCTGGAAGCTGAAGCCAGATAAGTTCCAGTTAGAAATAAGGCCCCTGTTGTTAACGGTGCAGGATGGGTGATTAGCCGCTGGAACGAGCTTCCAGGGCAGCGGTGGGTTCTCCCTCTCCTGGCATCTGCAGATCCCAGCTGGCACCTTCCTGGACAATGCTTTAGTCAAACACCAGCTACTGGGCTCAATACGTGGGAACCGGGAAATTCTCCGGCTCTTCCCCAGCTCTATCCAGTGCACGGCCGCAGCTCTGCTGGGTTCAGGCTGAGCTCCCGCACGGCCGGGTACTGGGGCAGAGCAGCCAGCTGGACCCTGCCCATCTGTGTGGCGCTCCTAGCATGGGAGCTCACCAGTGCTGCTGCTTAGCACCTCAGCAAAGCTGCGGGAGCCTGTGGCAGCCTGGGACAAAGTTACCGTCTTGCATCTGCCTCCTGCATCAGATAGCTGCCACGAATCAGCCGTGAGAGGGGCCGGGTCTCAGGCCAGGACTGACTGAGACGCCTTGGAGAGGGGCAAGTGCTGATTCACCCCTTTGGCTCACTTGGGGAGGTGAAGAATCACCCTGGCATCTCTCGGACACCTGCCTCCTAACGGGCGTCGCAACCGCACCCCAGCCCACCTCCTCCATCAGCGAAATGCTGCCACTTCCAGGGAAGGACACGGCCACGGCTATGGGACTGGAAGGGACAACTGAAGCAGGACCCCGTGTCCAGCTGCGACAGCAAGGAGGGGTCTCGTGAGAGGAAGTGGGGCCCTTTCCGGCGCCCCCAGGGGTCAGATGGTCACTGGTGGCTAAAGAGGAAAGACCAGGACCAGGCTGGCTGGATGTAGGACGGCTTCCGCCCCTAGGACTCTTCTGCCTGCCAGTGCCACCCACTGCGCCTCCCTCCCGCCCCTGGGAGCAGCCCCTCCTCTCGGCTCCAGTTGGCCCCAAATCTCACAGCCCCTGGAGGCTCCAGGCAGCTGGCCCGGGGGCTGCCCTGCATGTATTGGCAAGACCAGGTCAGGACCTGGTAACTGAGCACCCTGCTGATGTCAGGATCAGAGTGGGGGGGGGCAGCAAAGCAAACTTCCCCGTGAGTAGCCCCCCTGAGAGGCCTCCCTGCCCCTGCACAGAGATGGGCTTGGGTCCGGATTCCATCCACTCGTGAGACGGGAGCGATCCCAAGCGCTGCCGTTCCGCCGCCTGCTCCTAACCTGTTTTTAAAACACCCATTTCCTGCTGGTGCCTGACCGCTCGCCTTGGAGACGGGAGCTTTGTCCCCCCAGTAGGGAGGGCACAAGCCCCCTCCACACACAGGCCGCAGCTCTGCCCTACAGGGCCCTTCTGTCACTGGCTCCCTGCCAGCCAGCCCCTGCCTCCACGGGCCAGTCTGGTGAAGGCAATCAGTGACTGACCGCGAGGGGTGCAGCTCGGGGCTCTGCAAGCTTCCCACTCCCCAGGTCTTCCGGTGCCCCTCAGTCCCAACCCGCAGCCCCCTGCCACCCGAGCCCTGGGCTTCCCTGAGCCCGCTGCCCACCAGGCTGAGCTGAGGGGTGGTTTTGTGATGTGGCCAGGTATCCACCAGGCCCCAGTGGAGCCGAATCAATCCATTTCAGGAACACTCCGCCTCCAGTTTACACAGAGCTTCTTACAGACTTTGTGCCTCTGAATCCTTGGGGGAGCCCCAGGGCGGGCAGTGGGGGAAGAGCCTGACTAGCGCAGGGACCAACAGCAGAGCTGTCTGAGATGATGATAAACCTGGTGTCACTGAGCAGCTACGGGGCTGGAGCAGCTAATGGGGGCCGTGATGCCATGGTGATGGGCACAGCCATGCAGGAGGGACACCCAGCAGCCTTGAGGTCACTAGCCCAGAGTCCCCAGCTGGCCCTGCAGCGTAGGTTACCGGGCCGTGGCACGTGTCCTGTGCACTAGCTGGGGTCGCTGCTCAGCGCAATTCTCTTGCAGTTCTGCGACGAGTGGAGCTGCCTGCCTGGACACGTTTGCGGCGGGGGGAGGGAACAATACAGCTCCCGGGGCTTGTTTCACGTATGGCGCATGCTCCAGCCCCCCCATTCCCACAGGCAGGCGGCACTGGGCTGGGCAGGGAATGGCTGCCAGGCTGAGAGGCCCTGCTCCTATCCAGTCTCAGCTTCCAGCAAGCTGCACCGCGCCCAGCCCAGCTGCGGGCCGCCTGCCCCCGGGCCCAGCTGGTAGGAGCTGCAGACGTGGAGCGCAGGATCCCTGTGCAGCGGGGAGAGGGAAGGGGCTGGGGGGGCCCAGCAGGTGGGGCCCTGCCCTGCACTAGCCGCGGAGACTTGGATGGCAGCTCAGGTGCAGCCCTGGCCTGAGGGCCGGCCGGGGGATAAAGCTCCAGAAAGAATCTGTGTGTTCCTGGAGCTCTGTGCAGTCAGTGCCAAATGGGGAAACAAAAGCTCCCCTGCCCCATAGAAACGTCTTGGCCGGAGGCAGCGCGGGGGCCAGGGATCCAGTGACTGGGTCAGGGATCTGGGGTGTGGGTTCTGCGCTGGGTTGCTTGGAGCGGTGGGGATCCGGTCCCAGCACGGCTGTCAGGTCATGTTTGTAGATGGGCTGGGGGTAATTAGGTGGCCTGGTTAACGGGGCGGAAGGAGTTTGGCTCAGATCTCCAGCATAGGGCGCTGGTGACTGCACTGACTTGGGGGAAGTGAGGCCGGGAGGGGCCCTGCCGCTGGCACCGGTGCAGTGACAGGCCATGGGCACTTGCCCCCCTGGGAGGGCCGGTCCAGGACGATGCTCGTGCAGCGTCAGGTAAACGCAGCCCCCCTGTGAAGGCGCAGGCCCAGCTGCAGGAAGGAGACGCGGCCCAGCCTGGCCCACCTAACAGCAGCGAATTGACTAGAGAGCTCTTGGGCCTGGGAAACCACAGCTGCAGGGGCCACTCCCTGGACTCTAGCAGGAGCTGCTGCCTGGTGAAAACCGGGACAAGGGGCTGGGGGCAGAAGCTGCTTGCGGGAATGCTACAAGCACAGACTCGGCAGTGACCCCTTGGCTTGGTAACAGGCTGCTATGGGTCATGGGGTAACAAAGGCAGAGACCCCCCCTCACCCCTGGCAAGCCCAGCCCCACATTGCCCAGGAACGGGCTGACATAAGGCAGTGCTTCCCGCCATGGGCCCCACTCAGGGCTCAGCCCTGGACGCTGGCTCGTCTGCACCTGCGGGGGGGACACTGGTGCTGCCCGCAGAGTCCGTGGGAGGCCAGACCTCTGCATCCTGACCCTTGCGGCCCAGCCCCACACCCGTCCTGAACCGCCCAGCCCAGCCTGCGTCCATCCCCCCGCGGAAGGAGCCGGCGGGCTCCCAGCTGGCCCCGATTCCCCTGGCAGCACTCCGGCATTTCCTGCCTGGCCCGCTCACCCCCAGCCATTGCAATCTCTCCGCTTGGAATTCATTCTTGTCTGGGGGCGGCGGGACTGGCTCCCGGCTGGCCTGAGCATGGCAGCCCCTGCTCTGCCCCACTTCTCCCAGGGGACTAACCGAGCCAGGCCAGAGGCCGTGCCCCATGGGGGCGACAGGGACAGCCGGGCAGTGCCCGGGACTCGAGCCCAGGGACCGGCTCCTGGGTTTTCCTGGTGGCTCAGCTGCTGCAAGAAAGGAAGGGGGAGGGGAGCCTCCTCCTGCTGTTCCCTGTCCCCTGCTGCTGCTGTCAGCTCTGCCCACCTGCCCGGGGCGTTTGCCTGCCTGGAGGCAGGGAGAGAACGGCCCCAGCCTGTGCACGGCGCTGGCTTCTCTGGGCTGGGCCCAGCTGCCTGGTCTGGTTGGAGTGCTGGGGGCCAGGGCCACCCTGGGGCCTGGGGAACCATCTGAACTGGAGGTGCCCCCCCTCAAAGCATTAGCCCTGAGGGCAGCTTGGGGGGGGCCAGGGTTGGAGATGCACCCCCCCCAGGGACGGCTCCTGTCCCATGGGACTGGGCTCAGTGCTGGGCAGTGCCACCTGGTACCCGGCCCAGGGCACCTCAGGGACCCCTGGGCCAGACGTGAGTGGCTGCAAGGCCGTGCACCAGGCCGGGGTCCCACGTTGCTGGGGCCTCTCACCTTGCCTCAGGCCCCATCTCCCAGCAGCCTACATCAAGGGGGAGGGAAAGGGAGCAGAAGCAGCTGCACGGCACTGCCGTCTCTGCACGCTGGGAGGTGTGGCTGGGGCTGGGGACTGCGTGGTTCCCCCCTGCTGCCCTCTCCAGCAGGGCCTGCCCATCCCGCACGCGCTCCCCGTAGCAGGGTCTCTCAGCCCGTCCCTGACTTGGTCAAGGGGACGGGGGACCAGGGAGCAGCTGGGAGAGCAAAGACCCCCCGGGCATCTCTACTGCCTCTCAGCCAGGGTCTCGGGGTGCAGCCCCCCATGCGCCGAGGGGAAAGGGAGGTCTGGAGAGAGCCTGCCCTGAGATCACCATATGAGTCTGCAAAGGGCCAGGCCTGGCTCCCAGACCCCCCACTCTAACCCACTAGCCCCCACCCCCTCAGAGCCAGGCTAGAACCCAGGAGTCCTGGCTCCCAGCCCCCCATCCGGCTGGCTGAGTAGGTGGCCTCCCCCTGGCTGTTAAATCAGGCAGGAAAAAGCAGCTCCGAGAGGAACAATCCCCATGAGGTAAAGGCAGCGGGGACGGGACAGGATGGCCCGAGTGTGGCTCTCTGGGGTGTGCATTTCCCATCACTAGTGCAGGGAACCAGGGAGCTAATCAGAGGGCATCTGGGGGGCTGGGCCGCTGCAAGCGCCCATAGCCCAGCCCAGCTCTGAGATGTCAATCGCCCCCCAGCCTTTGTGTTCCCAGTGGGCAGGGGGCCAATCTGATATGCACCCTGCCAGGAGCGCCCTGAGGGAGTGGCTGGTCCCAGGGTCATGGGAACACGAGGCTGCGCGCAGCTGGAGCCAGCCCTCCCCAGGAGAGGGCCCCCCCCCAATGCTGCTGGGCAGCCCCGTAACTGGCAGGAGAGGGGCCCTGTGTGCCCAGCCCCCGGCTGGAAGGGCCCTGAGGTCAGAGCGTTATTAGCAGCCCTGAAACCTCGTCTGCATTGTGGTAGCTCCTGCGGGTGCTTGGTGTGGTCAGGGCTGGAGGAGGTGGCCCCGCCTCCCCTGGGCTGAGAAGGGCTATGAATTCCTAGCTGTTTGTTGCTGGGGTTTTTAATGAGCTGTGTCACTGGAAAAATCCCTGCTGACCTTGGAGGGACCTTCAGGCTAGAAAATATGTTTTCTCCCAGAGGAAAAGAGGAATTCAGCCAGGTCTCCCTCCACCCCAATGTTAAGGGCACCAGCAGAGCTGGGGGAGGGAATCCGGGGCTGGGCTGCGGGTCGGGATTGAGGGGCACCATCGGAGCGGTGTTTGTGGGGAGTCCAGGCTGGGATGGTGGGGGACTGGATGCATTGATGTGGCTGCGTGAGACCCCTGACCCTGGGCCTGGCCAACCAGCGCTTGGCCCCTTGCTGCCAGGAACAGTTGTGTTCCAGCAGCTGCCCCTTTCCCAAGCCCTGCTCTGCTTCCTGACCCGGGCCGGTAACGTTAGCCTTTGCTGCTCCCTGAGCAAAGCACGGAGCCCACAAGGAGCACATCTTGCCACTGCCAACGCCTGCCCTGCTCTCCCCGCTGGGGCCCTGGCCAGCCTGGCAGGTGCCCCCACCCCCTGCCCTGCAGGTGGACAGCGTAGCTCAGCACAAGCGTCAGCACCGGGGACCAGTTACATAAATCACAGTGAGTTGGCGTTAATCACCCAACGACCTCACCCCAGACAGGGCCGACTGGGGCTTGCCCGGACCTGCCTCCTTGAGGCAGCCTCTGCCAGAGCCATTTGGGCCGTTTGCTGATGGGGCAGGGGCGCTAGCCCCGGAGGCAGATGGGGCCAGAGCTCTGTGGCACCGCAGTGCAGTCCCGGGGTCCAGTCAGCCCTGCCGGGGAGGGGGCCATGGGCTCTGCGCAGGGGGGCGAGTCCTGTGGTCCGAACTCAACCCCAGAGCCTCACAGGGCAGCTCTGCCAGCTGAGCCCCAAGGGTGGCCCCACCAGGGCCAGGCCGAGCAGGGCTGGACTCAGCTGGGAGCCTCTCTGGGTGTTTCATACTCTGATCTGCTGCAAACGCAGACCCACCCAGGACACTTTCCGACGATTGCTGAATTTCCTGGCAGCAGGAAGCGGGAGTGAAACACTTTATCTCCTCCTCTTCCCAGAGCCCTGGGCCAGCTCAATGCCTCCAGTGGCAGGTGCAGCTCTCTCCCTGCAGCTGGCACCAGCATTAATGGATAGAAGCCCCCCCCCCACCAACAGGAGTTGGGCAGGCCCTGTAGCCCCATTTCACTGAGGGGGAAACTGAGGCACAGAGCAAGGAATTGATTCAGTCCCAGTGACTCAGTGGCTTAGTTGAGACTGGAACCCAGGAGTCCTGGCTTCGGCTCCTCCCTTCTCCAAGTCCTGAGGACAAGGCATGGGCAGTTAGCTGGGCTCTGCCGGGTGGGATTTGCGGAGACCGAATTCTCCTCCCCATCCATTGTTCATGGCAAGGCGGGAAAACGGCCAAGCTAAACAGGAAAATGGGAAGGAGGTGGCTCCAAGTGGAGCCTTTTGGGGGTTTTGTGCAGTGCGGGGACTGTGGGAATTTACAGTCTGCAAACCAACCCTCCCCCACACACACAGCTGGCCCCTGCACCCTTGGGCTGAGAAAGGCCAGGGGCCCACCCCAGTCTGGCCAGCGGGGCCAGAGGCAACAGGGAGAGTGGAGAGGTGCTCCCAGGTCCTGCCTCTGCAGAGGAAGCCAGGTCCTACTTTGCCGTGCAGGGCGATGCGCCTCTCTGCACATGCTCGTGCTGTGCCCCAAGGAGGAGGCTGGCCTGTGAGTCGAGAGGAGTAATTGTGTGCCCCCACCCTGTGCACCAGGCCCCAGCCTGCGCCCCACCCTCTGTGCCAGGCGTCCGGCCTGCGCCCCATGCACTCAGCAGGAATCAGCGGCATGCTGGGAACAGCTGTTATGTAAGATGGCTTCCTCCTGGAAACGTCAGCGCTTCCTCCGCGGGCTGCACAACGGGACAGGAAGCTCCGTGCTCACACGGCTTTTGGAAAACAAATCCCTCTGCGAAAGGGAGAGGGAAAGTGCGGTTCCCTGGGCACTGGTCCAGCAAGTTCTCCCCTGAGCCCCCTGCCTCCAGCTGGCCACCAAGCTCACGCTGTGTGTTTCGCAATGGAGGGTACTGCTGCCCCCCATCCCATCCCACACCATGGAGACCTGCTGGAGCTGGCCCTCGCATCCCTAGGAGCAGAATTGAGTATGGGGCTGCAGTTCTTGAGGGGCTGCATCAACGGACCTTTCAGGGCTCCTGGTGGCCGGGGAGCTGGGGGTGCGGGCACACATGCAATGGCCAGAGTGCTCTCCTGCCCTCGGCCGAGCCAGAATGCTGGTCCATGGCGGTGAGAGCAGAGAGAGGGACTGGGGTGTCCAGAAATGCAAGTGGGTGCAGGTGCCCCGGTCGAGCCCTGGAAGCCCCTGCCTTGTGGCACACCCGCAGCTGGGGCTGAGGCCCGGAGGAGCTATGGCCTCTGAGCATCTCTGGACGATCCGGGCCCTGGAGCGGCAGCTGGGCACGGGGAGGTCAAACCAGAACCAGCGCTAGCTGCAGAGCCAGGACAGCCTGGGCCAGGCCTGCCCCACGAGCTGGCCTCTTTTCCTGCTCTCCTGCCACCTTCCAGCAGGGGGCATCTGAGCACCATGCAAATGCCATGGCAATTAGCGAAAATATTTCCCGGGCCAGCTGCTGCTCCCAGCCCCAGAGCTGAGGCTTGTGTTGAAAGGCTTGCGCATGCCTGGACTGAGGAAGGCCAGACAGATCTAGCCCCTTCAGGGGCCAGGAATCAACTGTTGTGGTTGTAAAATAATATACACGTCTTATTGTTTGTTCTTATTCTTCCCCTTCTCTGTTGTTTTCTGAATGGTTTCCGTCTGGTCCCTTGATTGTTTCTGTCTGTTGTGTAATTAATTATGCAATATTCAAATGAACTAAGGTGGTGGGATAGGATTGGTTAAAGAACTGTTTTGTATGGGCTAGGATTGGTGGGCTGTAGAGGTTTAGTTGAAAATGATTGGGTAAGGCACAGCTAAGCAGGACCAAAGTTTTAACTGCTGTATATGACTGGGGTCCAAAAGGAAGGTCTGTGGACCCTAACTCCAGGGGACAGCCCAAGTCAGAGCTGCCAGACCTCAGCACCCTGAAAACCACATGGGTAGAAAGAAGCTGGAGTTCCCAGATGATCTAATCCTGACTGGCCACTGGGAAAGTGTCGGTGGGTGCTTCAATTAACCAGGTTATGTGTGAAGCCCTACAGCCTAGCAATGGGTGACCCTGAGGCCTAGAGTGTGAATGGGGTACAGGTAGGTGTCTTTCTCCTGAAGCCCTAAGGATTGGGAAAAGGTGGGGGTACCTTAATTGGGTTATGCCTTGGGCCCTATGGTTTGGGGCAAAGGTGGGGTACCCTAGTATGTGTGAGGAACAGCTCACACTTGCCTCTTCTTCATTTTCTGGAGAGGGCGTAGTCACTCCCATGCAGCCAGGCTGGCTCATTTACCATGAACTTCTATTTCTGCCGTCTGGGACATCAGCTGCCCATGACTGTCCCAGGGCGAAGCCTCCATGTGATCTCAGGGGGAGGCAGGGTGTATATAAATACACATTTCCTGCAGCACCATCGTTGGCTGTGCTGGGGGAATTCCAAAATGATGGAAAAAGGAACAGGCCCCTCTCCAGATGAGAGAACACGCTCAGCTGGCTGCACGGTTCAGACACACACAGATGTGCCCCACACGCAAGCTTTGACCGGGGTTTTCAGGGCTCACAGTTCAGCATGCAGATGGGGCCCCAGTCTCCTGCTGCTTCCTTGTGCCCTCAGCATCGATCCCCAGCCTGCTCCCAGGACCTCTGTGGGATGAGAATCAGGCCCAGAGCAGGAAGAAAGAGCTGCCACGAATCCTGGAGTAGCCAAAGTGTGAGCCACATGGTTCGACAGTGCTGCCCGTGGCCTCTGATCTCTGGCAAACAAGGCAGCCTACGCTGGTTATCGTATGTTCCACACGCTAACAACGCACCTTTAAATTGCACTCACACGTGTAGGGCCTGTCTGCACTATGGCGGGACAGCTACCGCTCTGCTGCTGTGGTGTAGACAAAAGGGTTTTTCCATCTGTGTCGTTAACCTGCCTCTCCCAGAGGCAGCAGCTCGGTGGATGCTGGAAGAATTCTTCTGTCGACTTAGCTGCGTCTACACTGGGTGCGAGGTCGACCTAACTACAGTGCTCAGGGCGTGGCATTTTTCACAGCTCTGAGGGACCCAGCTAGGTCAATGTAATTGTCAAGAGTGGGCTGAGACAGGCGGCTCTCTGGGGCAGGGACCATCTCTTTGCTCAGCCCCCAGCACAAGAGGGCCCTGATTGGTGAGGTCCCTAGGCCCTGCCCCCAGCACAGCGGATCCATCCATCAGCCCAGAGCAGTCAGCAATACGATGGTCCCCCAAGGCGGCCAGGGCTGCAGGGGTTTGTGCGGGGGCGGGGCTGGCTCCCGGCCGGTTTGGAGGGCTAGGGGGACCCCCGGGCAGGGATTCCCT
Source organism: Mesoclemmys tuberculata (assembly GCA_007922155.1). NCBI lineage: Eukaryota > Metazoa > Chordata > Testudines > Chelidae > Mesoclemmys > Mesoclemmys tuberculata. The sequence continues at coordinate 12,078,863 of ML675642.1, forward strand.
GGGTCTGCGGGGGCACGAGGAGGAGGGGCCGTGCCGGGAGCGGCGGGGGCAGAGCTGGTAACTTTGTTTCCAGTGCTCAGAGATACAGCGGGGGGCGTGGCCGGCCTCTGATTGGCTCCCGGGGGCGCCGCCCGCCAGCGGGCCGGGCCCGGATTGGCGGGGCGGGGCTCGGGACGGCGCGGGCCAGGAGGGAGCGGCCATGGCGCTCGCCGCGCTGCTGCTGCTGCTGCTGCTGGCGGCCGCCCCGGCCCCGATCCCGGCCCCGGCCCCCGAGGCGCTGCCGCGGCCGCAGGCGGGGGACGCGCGGCAGGAGGCGGCGGTGCGGGACCTGCTGCAGCGGCTGCTCGGGCCCCGGGCGGCCGCCGGCTTCGCCGTGGCCGTGACCCGCTCGCTGGCGGCCGGCGGCCCGGACACCTACCGCCTCAGCTCCCCGCCCGGCGCCCGCCCGCGCGTGCGGGTGGCCGGCTCCAGCGGGGTGGCCGCCGCCGCCGGCATCTACCGCTACCTGCGGGAGCTGTGCGGCGCCCACGTGTCCTGGGCCGGGGCCCAGCTGCGGCTGCCCGACCCGCTGCCCGCCGTGCCCGGGGTGATCAGCGCCACCAGCCCCAACAGGTAACCCCGCCCGCCCGCCGGCCGTCCCCCCCCCCCCCCCCCCCCCGGCCCCCTGTCCGCCCGCCCGCCTGTCCCTCCCTCCCTCCGCCCGCCCGCCCGCCTGTCCCTCCGTCCGTCCGTCCGTCCGTCCTCCCTCCCTCCGCCCGCCCGCCTGTCCC
>ML675642.1:12079642-12117537 GCA_007922155.1 Mesoclemmys tuberculata
GTCCGTCCTCCCTCCCTCCGCCCGCCCGCCTGTCCCTCCCTCCGTCCCTCCCTCCGCCCGCCCGCCTGTCCGCCCTCCCTCCGTCCGTCCGCCCGCCTGTCCCTCCCTCCGTCCCTCCGCCCGCCCCTCCCTCCCTCCGCCCGCCTGTCCGCCCTCCCTCCGTCCGTCCGCCCGCCTGTCCGTCCCTCCGTCCGTCCTCCCTCCCTCCCTCCGCCCGCCTGTCCGCCCGCCCGCCTGTCCCTCCCTCCGTCCGCCCGCCCGCCGTCCCTCCGCCCGCCTGTCCCTCCGTCCCTCCCTCCGTCCGTCCGCCCGTCCGACCGACCGACCGCGCCACGCGGGGGGCGCCGTCACCCTCCTGCCCCTGGCCCGGGCGGCCGCCCCTGGACGGGACAGAGGAAGGGCCGGGCCGGGCCTGGACACCGACACCGCCCCGGCAGGTGCCTGAAAGTCGCCGCCAGGCCCTGGGCCCGAGCCTGCCCGGCTTTCCCTGGGGCAGGGCCAGGCTGGGTCCTCGGAAGTGGCCCAGGCAGACACGGATGCTCGGGGGAATCGCTGCTTCCCCGAGTGGCAGGGCTGGGGGACGAGGTCCCCTGGGGGAGTCGGGGCTGGCGCAGCTGATCCTGAGCTGACCTGGAGGCAGAAGCGGCCAGCGGCAACTGGCGCTTGGCGGGGAGAAGCCTGGTCCACGGGGCTGCCCCCTGGAGAGTCCCAGCCCTGTGACGGGAGCCGTATCCCCCTCACCTGGTTCCTGGCCCCTGGGGTGGGCGAGGGCCTGACGGGGCCGTTGGCTGCTCTGGGCACAGTGGAAAGCAGAGGGATGCGCCTGGCAACCGTCCCTGGCTGTACCTTCTCGTGTGGTGTGGAAATGCTGTCTCAGCCGTCCCGCAGGAGCAAGCGCTGAAAGGGGCCCGGGCTGAGGGTTCCCTTGTGCCGTGGCTATGGCACACGCTGCCCAGTATCTAGGTAGTGTGACTGGGGCAGGCGGGTGCTATTCCTTGGGACATTATTCTCACAGGGAACCTGGGGGTGCTATTCCTTGGGACATTTTCACCCCCAGAGGCTACTGCAGCCCTGGGACTGAACTGCTCACCAGCCCTTCCTACCCTGGGATTCCATGGGGGGATTCTAACAAGGGGGCTCAGGCATTCTACAGTGGTCCGTGCTTCTCTCTCCCCCCCGGCCGGGAGTGGCTGGCGATGGCATGGACAGGTTTGGTTCATTTACCTCCACTCGTTGGGCCTGCTATGGGGGGGTCTCTGACTTCCCGCACCCTCATGTCCTGAGCGTTGGCCCTACCTGGCATTAAGACATCGTGGGCCATATTTGTGACTGGCGCAAGGGAGCAGTGTGAATGGAGCTGACCTAGGGCTGTATCGGTCTCGAATTGCTGCCCTGTGGGTGGAAGAATGACTGTGTCTGGCTCCAGCATCTGCTCCGCTCACTGTGCAGCAGCTCAGGGGCGAGGACCCTGCTGTGGAAAGGGCACTTCTCTGTTAAATGGGGAACTGCAGTCAGCTGCCAAGAGCTTTCCCAGGCGAGTGGAAATGTCTCGTTGTCCCAGAGCTGCCCCAGCAGCACTAAATGTGAGTTTCCCGCGTCCTCGCAGTGCTGCTCGTACATGCTAGTGCGTGCCGCATCCATGCTCTCTTCAGCAAAGATCGACCCAATTAGCTCAGCCACTGGGGCTCGTTAGGGGAGCCTTCCCTTGGCGGGTAAGTTGACAAAGGTCCTGGCAGGCACATAGGGGCTGCATGACTTGATGGGTTTTGCCACAGGAAAGCGAAGGAAGGATCCTGGAGCAGAGGGTTTGCACATGCAGGTCCTTGGAAATCAATCATCTTCCCACAAACGACCCGGGAGCCGCCCTGGCCCTCCGCCTGTGATCTGGTGCGGCTAATCGGGAAGCTTTGGTTAGTGCCCCGTCAGCCAGAAGGCAAAGCCCTGCAGCGTTTCACACTTGCTGCGCTGCTGGAGCCCAGCGAGCTGCTGGCACAGTGTCACGGAGAGTCTTGGCCTGGCTCCTTACCATACAGTTGAGCCGTGCGTGAAATCTTGTGGCTCACACTCGAGATCAGCTAGAAACTTCCTCCACGCTGCAAAGACGAGCGAGAGGTTAAAGGGGAACTGTCGGTTTGAAACGCTTAACGGGCATAGACCCTGCCTTGCCATTGACACTGCGGGTGGCCCAGCACTGTGTTCTCACTGCCACTCTTCACTGCTTGCACTTCATTAATCTTGGACAATGACCGGTACTCTCCATGGAACGGGAAGGATGGGCCCTGTGGTTTGTCGCAAACGGCCAGCTCAGTTTCCCTGCTAGGCTAAATGTTGCGTGAGCCCCACTGTTTGAGTTGGAAAACATGGAGGGGAATGTTGAAATCAGCACAAAAAACTGTCCAAGTTGAAATGGCAAAACCAAATCAATTTCTGTGTTTAGCACAAGGGTGTAACGTTTACCCCATGGGAAGAGGCTATCAGAGTGGGGCCCAGGCTAGCTGAGAACGGGCAAGACACCTGGATGTGTATTAACCTCTATTGTGAGGAGCTGCCTGCATTCCCGTTTCTTTCACTCAGGGTGGGCTCAGGAGTCTGGCCTGTTCTCTGACGCATCTGTTCTCTCCGCTCCCAGGTTCCGGTACTACCAGAACGTCTGCACCCAGAGTTACTCCTATGTGTGGTGGGACTGGGCTCGCTGGGAAAGGGAGATCGACTGGATGGCGCTCAATGGCATCAACCTGGCGCTGGCGTTTACTGGGCAGGAGGCTGTTTGGCAGCGGGTTGAGTGTTTGATTTGTGTCTCTAGTGAAGCCATGTGACACGTGGACCCTGCTGGGGCTTGTTAGGAGATGGGAGAGACTCTTTAAACATGTCCTGCCACCATCACAGGGAGGGCTGCTATCCGGGGAGTGACCCAGCCCCCTTTTGTCTCCCCAGCTGGGCTGCATTGGCAAGCTGAGGGGCAGCACCGTGTTGGCCAGCTGTGTTGGTGGAGCTGGTGCTGCGCGTGCGGGGATTGGCTAGAGAGGACCATTCCGGCACTGGGCTCCTCCAGGTGCAGCGCGCCTGGCGAGCGCCGTGTCAGCAGCAGCTGGGAGACACAGGAGGGAGCAGCAAAGGGCTTGGGCTGAGCCTGGCCATCTGGTTTGAGCAGCTGACCTCACGCCCTGTCTTCTCCCCTCCTTCGCTCCAGGTGTATCTGTCCTTGGGCCTGAACCAGTCTGAAATAGACGAGTACTTCACCGGGCCAGCCTTCCTCGCCTGGAACCGGATGGGGAACCTGCACACCTGGGCGGGGCCGTTGCCTTTGGCCTGGAACCTAAAGCAGCAGTACTTGCAGGTACCTGCTCTTGGCTCCTGCTGGGGCCGGGCAAGGCTGCACACGGGCTGCATGTCACAGAGACACCCCGCCGAGAGGTCCGACCCGCCACGCTGCCTCAGCCAGCGGGAGCTGCCAGGTGTTCACCGCTTCCCTCCCTGCCCGGGGGATGTAGTCTGTGCAACAAGCTCCTGGGGGAAGGGTCGTAGGAAACGCGCTGAAGGGACTGGTCTTGCACTGGGACACTCTGATCTGACCTGGATATTATCTCCATCAATCTAGTCCCTCTGGGATGAGAGCACCTCCCTTGTGGCGCTCCCAGCCGATGCAGAGTCCGGGCCATGCTGTCATCTCTCCCCTGGCTGGTGCCTGTGGGTTCAGAGCTTTGCTCAGGGCCGCCCCGGGGGCCGGAGACAGAACCAGTCTGGTCACGTGGCGTGAGCCCATCTCAGGGAGTGGCAAAGGGGTCGCGGAGCAACGTGACTGGCTCTCCCTCCCCTTGCATCCCCTTTATCCTGCTTTTCTTGCTTTCCCACAGTACAGGATCCTGGAGAGAATGCGGTCGTTGGGGATGATCTCGGTGCTGCCGGCATTCGCAGGGCACGTCCCCAGGGGCATCCTGAGGTATTGGCAGACGTGTGAGCGCTTGTGGGTGGGGCTGAGGGTGAGATCCATCCACCCCCGTGAATGTCTTTCCCCCGCACCCACCCTGAATCCCGGCACTGCTGAATAAGGCTCAACCCCATGTGTCTGGGAGCAGCAGAGACTCCTGCCCAGAGACCAGGGGCCTGCTGGAGCTATGCACACCCCTCAGGACAGGCTCCTGGCTGGGTCCGTCCAGGCAGCTCCTTGCAGCTGGCGTGCGTGTGCCGTGGGGTGGGTTGGGGGAGCACTAGGCCTGGTCTGACTGCCGGCTTCCGGCCTGTGCCGTAGGGCCTTCCCCCGAATCAACGCCACTCGGCTGGGGAGCTGGAGCAACTTTGACTGCACCTACTCGTGCGCCTACCTGCTGGACCCCACAGACCCCATGTTCCAAGTGATTGGGACCCTCTTCCTGAAGGAGATGATCAGCGAGTTCGGCACGGATCACGTCTACAGCGCGGACACCTTCAATGAGATGAGCCCCCTGTCCTCTGACCCTGCCTACCTCTCGGGGGTCAGCGCTGCCGTCTTCAGCACCATGACTGGAGGTAGGACCCGAGTAGGCTCCTCCAGAGGGGCGCTGCCTTCGGTCCTGGGAGTTACAGGGCAGGGGGCAGCAGGTGGAGCCTTTCGCCCCTAGGGCTTTGGGGCTGGGCTGGTCAGTTTCTGCCAGAAGAGGCTGCGGCAAGTGCCGGTTCAGTGCCCCAGCTGCATGGAGTTGGTAATTTCAGGCCAGGTCTGGCACGTCGTGAACCCCGTCTCTCTGGGGGGGCTGGCTGCGCCCCACTGGGGGGGCTGGCTGCGCCCCACTGGGGGGGCTGGCTGCGCCCCACTGGGCAGCCTCAGCCAAGGAGGGCCTGGGAAAGGGCTCCACAGAGCGGGGGCATTAGAGGGACTGGCAGGGCACAGCATGGGGAGCCCAGCTGGACTGCAGCTGTTCTGGGGACAGGGCCTGGCAGCTGCGTTCACCCACCCGTCTGTGCCGCAGCGTGAGCTCCGGGGGGGCCGGCAAGCAGGCAGACGGCTGTGCCGAGGGATGGGTTGGCATGGTGCAGGCTGGGCACTTTCTAGGGAGTGCTTGGTTTGGGGCAGCTCTGTCGTGGGAGGACAGCACAAACTGATGGCTCTGTGTGTCTGTCCCCAGCCGACCCCGGGGCGCTCTGGCTCATGCAGGGCTGGCTGTTCCAGAACCAGCCTGACTTCTGGCAGCCTACCCAGGTGCGGGCCCTGCTGCACGGCGTGCCCATTGGCAGGATGTTGGTGCTGGACCTCTTTGCGGAGTCCAAGCCCGTGTACCTGCGGACGGAGTCCTTCTACGGGCAGCCCTTCATCTGGTGCATGCTGCACAACTTTGGCGGCAACCACGGCCTCTTCGGCACAATGGAGAGCATCAACCAGGGCCCCTTTGCCGCACGGCGCTTCCCCAACTCCACCATGGTGGGCACCGGCCTGGCCCCGGAGGGCATCGAGCAGAACGACGTGGTGTACGAGCTGATGAGCGAGCTGGGCTGGCGCCAAGAGCCCGTCAATCTCACGCAGTGGATCGCCAACTACGCTGAGCGGCGCTACGGAGCCAGGAACGCGGAGGCCGCCGGCGCCTGGCAGCTGCTGCTCCGCAGCGTCTACAACTGCTCAGGCGTCTGCGTCAACCACAACCGCAGCCCACTGGTGCGCCGGCCCTCCTTGCACATGCCCACGGAGCTGTGGTACAACAAGAGCGACGTCTACGAGGCCTGGCGCCTGCTGCTGGGAGCGGCTGGCGAGCTGGGCGCCAGCCCCACCTTCCTCTACGACCTGGTGGACGTGACCCGGCAGGCCCTGCAGCAGCTGGTGAGTGAATACTACCTGGAAATCAAGCAGGCCTTTGCCAGCCACTCGCTGCTGGAGCTGCTGACCGCTGGCGGGGTCCTGGTGTACGACCTGCTCCCGGAGCTGGATGGCCTCCTGGCCAGTGACCGCCACTTCCTGCTGGGCCGCTGGCTGGAGGAGGCTCGCGCCATGGCCACCAGCGACAAGGAGGCCGAGCTCTATGACCTGAATGCTCGCAACCAGCTGACGCTGTGGGGGCCCAACGGCAACATCCTGGACTATGCCAACAAGCAGCTCGGGGGCCTGGTGCTGGACTATTACGGGGTGCGCTGGAGCCTCTTCGTCTCGGCGCTGGCGGAGAGCCTGAACACGGGCACTCCCTTCCACCAAGACCAGTTCAACCAGGCCGTCTTCCAGGTGGAGAGGGGCTTCGTCTACAACGGCAAGCGCTACCCCTCCGAGCCGGCCGGCGACACGCTGGAGATCGTCAAGAAGATCTTCCTAAAATATTATCCCCACACCACGCAGCACAGCCGGGCGGGGGCTGCGTGACGGCCGCTGGGCCGCTCTGCAGCACAGGGGCCCTCCTGCGGCGGTGGGAACGGCGTCCTTGTGGGACACGAGCGTCTCTGCAGTTGGCCTGGTCCCGTCTATGCCAGAGATGCTGGAATGAAGGTCTCCTTCCTCCGGTCCACCCTCAGCCCCTGCCGAAGCCTGCCCAAAGGCCGGGGACCCAAAGGGAAACCAAGCAGGAGCCTTGTGCTGGGTCTGAGTGACGCTGCCGCAGGAGCAGGTTGGAAACTCTTCCTGCCCGGGCAGTGTGGCCAGCTGTGGAATGAGCTCCTGGGGAAGGGCCCTAGGAACCATGCGTAGGGACCGATCCTGCACGGGGCTCTCGGACGTTGTGACCTGACCTATGTTTCCATCGGCCCAGCCTAGTGGCTTGGAGGTTGATCCCAGCATTCTGGGGAGGCAGCCGGATGTGGGGCTGCGGGTAAGATTCAGGTCATAGGCAGGGCAGAGGGTGAGACCCCTAATTCCTCCGGGGGCGGACACTTAGATGCCACGATAGGTGCTGTTTGCAGACCTGGGATGGAATGGGGCACGTGGGGGCAGTGCCCGCCTTCTAGGTGATGCTCTCGCTGCTATAGGCTGAAAAACAAATCCGCTCGTTTCCCCACCGGCAGCCCCAGCGGCGGGGGAGGCTGTCCGAGGGGAGAATCCCTTCTGAGCAGGCGGAGAGGCAGGATGAGCACGGGGGCCTGGCCAAGCCCAGGAGCAGATTCTCTCTGCTGGGGAGGCGTGGCCGGGGGCAAGGGCTAACATGCTGCTGTTCGCATCTGGAAGGCGGAAAGCCCCAGGCCTGCTGCTTTAATGCCCGTTGCAAAGTGGGGGCTGCAGTGGAGTCCCTGCAGGGCTGGGAGGAGGCACTGCATCGCCCACACCTCCCAGCTGCCCCAGCTAGGAGATGCTGCCTCAAATGCCCTGTCCAGCCCCTGAGTTTGAGCAGTTACAGGGGCTGCCCGCACACATCTCCCTAAACCCGCTCTCTCTTGGTCTCAAGTGGTGGCAGATCTGCCACGGACCAGAAGGTCATCCCCATGGGATTGTTCTTCATAGTGCCAAGACCCATCCGGGCTGGGGGCCGGCCCCCCACTCTGAACCTCCCCCCGTCCCCGGGCCTCTGTGCCTTTGTACTAAAGCAACGCCAGACTTTGCGAGTATTTTTTTACAAGGACGGTATATTTTTACACTGGGGCACCCCCGCTCCCCAGAGCGCTCTTCTGGGCCGGGTCCCTTTCCTTGGTGATGCCACCAAGCCGAGCTGGGAATTGCTGCTCCCAGTCAGGGCTAGCCTTCGGCTCTGCTGGCGTGAGTGGTGCGCTGGAGCTGAGGCTCTCTCGTAGCCCAATGATTTTTATATGATTGTATAAGTTTGTTTGTTCCTCTTTGGGCTGGTAGCACTTTTCTGAGACTCTGACATCTGCAATGTGCATGCCCATTAAAGGCCTGGAATTGATTGTGTGTGTGGTGGGGGCCGGGGCTGGGGGTTTCCTCCCACACCCCTCATGGCATCGTTAGCAGCTTCAGGATCTCCGGGCTAGAAGCAGGGGTTGTGGGTCTCGGCCCATGTGTGCCTGGCATAGCGGAGCAGGGAGCGGGGCAGCAGGTGTCTGAGAACAGCCAGAGGCTGGACTTCACAGCAACAGCCAGCCACAACAGGGCTGCTTTCCAGCCAGCTGTCTGCCGGCGCCTCAGTCACGTGCCAGCGGGTGCTGCGGCATTCGGCTCAGCCCTGGGCAGCTCCCGGGCTCTGCAGGCCAGTGGAATGGGGCCGGAGGAGCATGACCAAGGGACTGTTTGGTGGGTCTTAAATTAGCACTCAGCTGCCCGGCCCCGGTGAGGATGCCCCTGGACCCCAGTTAGATCCCAGAAGTCTGAAGAAAAGTTCAATATTTGCCACCTTTAGGAAGGGGAACGGCGAGGACGCAGAGCGTTAGAGACCAGTCCCCCAGCTTGGTACCTGGAAGGGTGCTGGAACAATGATTAAACCAGGCACCTGTAAGCACCTGAAGGAGATTAGGGTTACAAGGAAGAGCCAGCATGGATTTGCCAAACCAACCAAGGTTCCTTCTTCAACAGGGATCCTGGCCTAGTGGGGAGGGGAAGGGGGCGGGCAGAGCCGTGGGGAGGCAGGCGGAGCGGGCGTCACCCCATTTTACGGACACAATCCTGCAGGACGTTCTCAGAAGCAGGGACCGGTGGTCTAGATGAAGTTACTATGTGGAGGTGCAAACCTGGCTGAAAAGGAGTGGCTACCAATGGGAGGGCCATACCATTTTCGTTAATGACTTGGCGGATGCAGGGGAGTGTAGGTTTGTAACATGGGTGGGTGATTCCAAGCTGGGCAGTTGCAAGCACTCGGCATGACCAGACTAGAATTCCAAATGACCTGGGCGGAGTTGGTCTGAAATCAGTCACGTGAAATTCAATAAAGACAAGTGCAAAGTACTGCACTTAGGAAGGAAAAATCAAATGCCCAGCTATGAAATGGGGACTAACCGGCTAGCTGGTCGCACGGCTGGAAAGGCTCCGGGGGATCTAGTGGATCATAAATTGAATCTGAGTCAACAATGAGATGCAGTTTGGAAAAAGGCTGATCTCATTCTGGGGCAGGTCTAACGAGGACGGGGCTCAATTCTCCATGTCCGCTGACCAGAGGACGAGACATACTGGGCTCCATCTGAAGCAAGGGAGATGCAGGTTAGATAATAGGAAAAGCGTTCAAACTCTCAGGGTAGGTAGGCTCTGGAGCAGGCTTCCTGGGGAGGTGGTGGATTCCCTGTCCTTGGAGGTTTGTAGGAACATGTTGGAGTTGGACCAACACCTGTCAGGGACGGTCTGAGTTTACCTGGGCCTGCCTCAGCTCCTGGGATGGTGGACGTGATGACTTCTCAAGGGCCCTTCCGGCCCCATGTCTCTCTGATTAACAGCCTCTCCTTGAGGAGGAAGTGTGGCCTTGTGAGTAGGGCCCCAGGCTGGGACTTGAGGCACCTGGGTTCAGTTCCCTCCTCTGCCACAGACTCCCTGTTTGCCCTTGGGCCAGTCTCATGGTCTCTCTGTGGACTAGAGGACTAGACTGGTCTGGGCTAATCTACCTCACAAGGCCAAAGTCTGGTGGCTCCCAAGAGGAGGAGTGGAGGCTCCTTTGCTGGGGTCGAGTCTGAGTTCACGGGCGCATGCAGGGAATGGTCCTGCACCAACCCTAATTCCTGCCAACACCCCACACTGCTGCCTAAGGCTGCAAAGACCCCAAACCCGACCGTTTCTCCTCCTGACAGCTGCCCAGGCCCCTCCCTACTCTGCGCCTAAGCAAGGCCTCGAATCTTATCTCCCTGGCTGTGAGAGTCTGAAGGCAAAAGGGAAAATCTGCCAGAGGTGGAGGCGGGATAGGGAAGAGCTGAGCCTTGAGATAAGCAAGCAGACAAAATAGTGGTGGGAGCATAGCGGGGGGAGCCCAGTGCCCCTCCAAAGCCTGGCGGAATCAGGAGTCGCAGCTGCAGAGGCTGCTCCGTCTCCGAGCTAGACGCAGCGATGGAGAAAACCGTGGTGCTCATCACAGGCTGCTCCTCTGGCATCGGCCTGGGGCTCGCTGTGCGCCTGGCCTCCGACGCCTCCCGCAGGTTTAAAGGTACAGGGTAGCGATGCCGCCCAGGACGTCCCGGGCAGCAGTGAGCCTGGGGCAGTCCTGCTCCAGCAGAGGGTGCGCTTGGGCTGTCCCCCGCAATGGGCGAGTCAGAGGCTGGGCGATGCATGTTCCCCGGCTGGACAGGAGATGGGAGGAGCAGCTGTGGGTTGGAAATGGGGTTGCTATTGGGCTGGGTGAGGGTGGGGGGACAGGGTTCCTTTAAAGGATGCTGACCGTATAGGGGCTTCTAATCGAGAGGACTGGGGGGCCGGGAGATGGGGTCAGTCTCAGCGGAATGAATTCCCCGGGGACAGCAAGGGCAGCTGTGGGGAGGGGAGCAAATGGTCCTGGGCAAGTGAGAGCCGCGGGGAGCAGAGGTGGCTGGTTCTTTGAGGCCTGGAGCCCTGCTGTGGTAGCAAGCTGGGTGGCTGGGGCCCTGAGCCCACTTGGCCAGGAGCTGCTCCTCTTCCATGCGAATGGGTCTCCCCGCAGGTCCCCCCTTCCGCTGTCTCCCAAGAGATGGGGCAGTCGAGTGGCTTGTTCTGCTTTCTTGTGGCCCTGGAGGGAGGTTGCCCCTGGGTCCAGCAGACGGGCCGCACGGGGCTGGGCCTTCAGTGTGTGGGGAAGTCCGAGCTCCAGGTATCTCCTCCCGGCCGCAGGGAGCAGCTGGGGGCGACTTGCACCGGTGCAACAGGCAGCAAAGCCTTGGAGCCGCCCCAGCTGGCAGGACTTTGTAGTAACCAGGGTGGGGGCTCCCCGAGAGGCAGAGAAGGTCCCTCTGTCCCCTGCTGTTGCCCTGAAGCCGCACTTGTTCTCTCCCAGTCTACGCCACCATGCGCAACCTGGCCCAGAAGGAGCGGCTGCTGCAGTGCGTCCAGGGCTGCCACACCAGCACCCTGGAGATCCTGCAGCTGGACGTCACCGACCCGCTCTCGCTCGCCGCAGCCGCGCAGCAGGTGCAGGAGCAGCGCATAGACGTGCTGGGTGAGCCAGGCCTTTCGGTCACCTGCACCATCCCTGCACGCTGCGACCCGGCCCCGGCCCCCCAGTCAGCTCTGGGAAAAGGGATCCAGCAGGGCTCAGCTACCCAGCTGGCCCCCCGCTGCGTCTCCAGCCTGCCATGGGCATGGCCGGAGGCTTCCCACAGCTCAGGCCAATCTTTCCCCGTCCTTGAGGGGCTCCCTGTGCGAGCTCCCCTGGGCTGAGCCTCTGAAGGAAAGGGAGGCCCCCCGAGCCCTAGCCCTCCCCCTCATACGCACGTCTCCGGAGGGGGATGTAGGGTCTTGCCACCCCTGGGGTTTGTCTGAAAGCCCCAGTGCCTGGAGCGCTGTGACTGGGCGAGACTCGGGTTTCATTGAAAAGGAAACAGCCGTTTCCAGCCCTGGGAGCAGGTGGAGGCTGGGAAAGGCAACCCCCAAGGGCCAGTGAGCAGGGCCCCCCACTGCGGCGGTTTCAGCCCATTTCATGATGTTTTGGGGGCTGACTCGTGGTTTTGGAACACCTGGGGCCACCCCTGAGGGGCGCGTGGGCCCCAGGGAGTTGACAGCAGCTCCTTGCTGTGCCCCCCTCTCCTTCCCCCCCCCCCAGTGTGCAATGCAGGGGTGGGATTGATGGGCCCCCTGGAGATTTGCTCCTACCAGGCCATGAAGACCGTCTTCGACGTGAACGTGTTCGGGACCATCCGCACCATCCAGACCTTCCTGCCCGGCATGAAGCGCCGCAAAACCGGCAAGATCCTCATCTCCAGCAGCGTGGGGGCACTGCAAGGCAAGCGCTCCCCAGTCCCGTGGGGGGGGAGGTGCCTGCCGGGCCAGGCTCGGTTGGCAGTCCTGTTCCCATGGAGCCCTTGGCCCTGCCCTCTCCCCAGGCGCCTGCTCACTGCACCCTAAACTGCACAGAGCTAGCCACCCCTCGCTGCAGCCTGCGGGGGGGGTCTCTGCCCCGCCCCCTGAGGGAGGCTATGGCCATGCACTGCCTCCCCATCCACCGGGCACCCTGGGGAGACCAGGCCCCTTGCAACACGCTACAGCAACAGAGGCCAGAGCAGCTGCTGTGGCTGGGCAGGGAAGGGGGGCAACGAGGAGCTGCTCCCCCCACATGCACACACCAGGGCAGCTGTAAGGCTGCTCGGTGACACTGCCCATGCCCTATGCCAACTGGCCTGTGGGTGACCACGGGGTCTGGCAAATCCCTCCTCCTGGGGGTGAAAGGTGGGCCCCAGTGTATCGGCTGGGCTGTCTGCTGGTTCTCACCCATCCCTCCCGCTGTGCTCCAGGGGTCCCGTTCAACGCAGTGTACTGCGCCAGCAAGTTTGCAGTGGAAGGGCTGTGTGAGAGCCTGGCTGTCGTCCTGCAGCAGTTCAATGTGCAGTGAGTACCACAGGGAGCTTGCAGCGAAAGGGTCTGAAGGAATGCAAAGTGCTTTAAAACGTCACTACCCGTCACCGCTGTGCAGCCCCCTCGGGGGTGGAATGGGACAGCTGTTGCCCAGCCATGTTGCTCAATAGTGTGTGACAGGAAGGGAAGAATTATCCTGTGTCCAACTGGCAGTACAGGGGGAGTTCACAGCTAGAAAATGGGAGCGCCCAAATCGCTGGGTCTCATGGATTCATGGAGTTTCAGGCTGGGAAGGACCATTAGATGCTCTGCTCTGACCTCCTGCAGGGCACAGGCTAGCGAATTCCTCCCGGTTCCGCCTGTTCTGAGCCCACTAGCTGGTGTTTGACTAAAGCGTTGTCCAGGAAGGTGCCAGCTGGGATCTGCAGGTGCCAGGAGAGGGAGAACCCACCGCTGCCCTGGGAGCTCGTTCCAGCAGCTAATCACCCGTCCCGCACCGTTAAAAACGAGAGCTTTATTTAATTGGAGTTTGTCTGGCTTCAGCTTCCAGCGGCTGGTGCCTGTTCTCCCTCGCTGTGCTAGTACCGAGCGTTTTCTCACTGGGAAGGCCCTGACGGGCTGTGTCCAAGCCCTCTCTCCTTCGCTGTTTTGAGTCACTAAATGTCACCGTCACTCTCCCTGTGAAGCATGGAGCCCTGCATTCAGTTTTGTGGCTCTTTCCTTCACCCTCCCCAAGTTCTTAACACCCTGTTTACAATGTTTGCCCCAGAGCTGCACGCAGTCGTCTAGCACGGCGGGTGCCACGGCCAGAGCCAGAGGGGAAACTTGCATCCGTCCCCGGGGAAAGTGTGTGTGGGGAGGCATCAGTGTCTGCCACCAGCGCAGCCCTGCCATCACCCTCCGCCCTAGCGTGTAACATTCCCTGCCTGTGGGCATGTTCCCACTGCCCGCCCCAGCTCCAGCCCCTGGGGCCAAGGTGAGAGATGCCATGTTGCAGAACTGGTGCAATAGGTCTGTTACCCACGGCATGGGGTAAGTGCCCCCCATTGCTGGGAATGCCCCCACGGGCATGTTGTAGGGTGTCAAGGCTCTGCCCCCTTGAGTGGGGCCCTGTGTCCTGGCTCCATCTGCACTGGCATCTGCTGCTCTTCCCTCCTGCAGCGTCACGCTGATCGAGTGCGGCCCGGTCAATACAAGCTTCCTGGCCAACCTGCAAAGAGCGGACGCCGAGGGCAGCGCGCTGCAAGGCCTGGACCCGCAGACCCGTGCCCTGTACGGCCAGTACCTCCAGCACTGCCAGAGCCTCTTCCGGGATGCGGCCCAGGACACCGACGAGGTCTTGCAGGTGGCTCCCAGCTCTGTGCTGCTCTGCTCGGGGGCTGAGATGAGTCTAAACCAGAGAGCGGCTGGGGAGGGGCCCTGGAGGGCATGGTCTCTCCCCAGGGAGAGGAGCCATGAGTCGGCTGGGGAAGGTGCAGCCACCCCCTGACCTTGCAGAGCCACCTGGGGCAATGGGGGGCTGGCGGGGACCTATCCCTGCCCCCTTTCCCAGTGGAGTCCCCGCCTGAGGTAGGGGCTGCTCACCCAGTGGGGGGGTCCATGCAGCCCAAGGCAGGCCTATGGCCCTGTAACACTGACGTGGCCCTCTCTTCCAGCCAGCGAGCGGATTCCCACCCCCCCTCCAGCCAGCTGGGAGTTGCCCCTGACACGCCCTCTGCTTTTCCCAGGTGTTCCTGGAGGCCATCCGCACCCCTGGCCCCCCCCCTGCGCTGTTTCACCACCCAGTTCTTCATGCCGCTCACCCGGCTCAAGCTGGCAAGTCCCGACGGCTCTGCTTATGTCCGCGCCATGCACGAGTTCGTGTTCTCTGCAGGCGAGGCCCCGGGGGACCAGGCGTGAGCAGCCTGGCCATCCGCCCGCCACGAGTGGGCCTGGGATGAAGGAGCCCCCGCTCCACATTGCCCTGGGTTTGCCCAGGGGGGTTGTGAACACCCCCCCCCTCGGGGCCACCACGCCGCCACGTGGCTCCAATAAACGAATCTGCTCCCAACCAAGGCTCCTGGCTCTGTTCACCACCCAGGCAAGCTCAGACGGGAGGCCTGCCGTCTGCGTTACAGGGGCTGCTGCGGGGGGACGCTGGGGCATGGCGGGGGCTGCGAGCCCAGCTTAGGTTGGGCCTGCCCGGGGGGGGGGGGGCACTGTGGTCTGGTGGCAGCAGGTTGGAGGGACCTCCAGTTGGGGAGTGGGAGCTGTGGTTTGCTGGTCTCTATATTAAACCCTGTCCCCCCAAGGGCAGGGCCAAGCGTCTCTCCCGCTGGGGCCCAGCACGCTACCCAGCAGGGTGTGAGAATGGGCTGGGGTTGGGGCTGCAAGGCATTTCATGCAAAGATTGCTCGATCTTCCCTGGGCCAGGAGCCGCTGGGCAATATCCATGGCCCAACTGGCCTATGGAGAGTCCCAGCCCTTAGGTGTCACCGAGCCCATTGGGTGCAGCCGCCTTCAAACCGACTGGCGCATGGCATGGTGAGCTGCCAGCATGAACCATGCTGCTGCAGGGGCCTCTGCGTTAGCGCTCCCCCCCAGCTGGCGGACCTCCAGGGAAGGACCCCAGGCTGCAAGCAGTGGTCTCCTTTTTGTCCCCTGAGCTCGGTCCCGCAGGGTGCCGTGGGACGCAGGAGAGGAATGGGGCGGTGCTTGTTTTTTGTTTCTCCCACGGGCTGGGCCACACAGGCTGAGCTGTACGTTCTTAGCCCCCTTCCCCGAGAGAGTGGGGCTGCCGCTGGCATCCGGGGCAGGCTCTGGAGGAGAACTGACAGCACGGCTCCAAGCGGGCGAGATGCAACCTGTGGGCAGCGTGGCCTGGCTGACGGCCCAGCACGGGGTGAGGTTGGAGCTGCCTTCTGCTGGCGGAGATGTTACACCCAGGCCCTGCGCGCTGAAGAGCCCCTCGTGCTGTCTGTAAGGAAGGTTTGTCTTGGGGGCACCACAGCCCAGCCCACTGCCATGCCTCAGCTGGAGCAGATACTGTTGGGTTCCCCTCCTGAGGAAGCTTGGGCTGTGCTCTGGGTGGAGAACAGCTGCTGTGTCCCATCCCAGCAGCAGCTGCACCTCCGTGGAGCCAGTAAAGCACAAGGGGCTGCCAGGGCAGGGCACGGACTACGGCAAGAGACGGCTGCTTAGTGCTTGGCAGGTGAGAAGCGGACGCGTGGGCCCCTGGTTCTGGGATGAGCCAGAGCTGGTTCTGAGAGGCTCTGTCTTGGGCCAGGCCGCTCTGGAAGGGGGTGACTGCGCCTCGCTGCATAGCTGGGGTGAAGAGCGGGCTCAGGTCAGGGGCCCAGGGGCCGTGTTCTGGGATGACAGGCTTTACCCCGCAGGTCCCTCTGCCCTGTAGCTGAGTTCCTGTGGCAGCGCACCAGGCCTGGCAGCGGAGGAGGCTGTAAAGCAGCTGCTCGCTGGCGTGGGAGCAAATGCAGGGGAAGGCTGTTCTGCTGGGTAGCCCCGAGCCATGCAGCTGCCAGGCAGGGGCATGCGGGTTGGGCGTTGTTAGCATGGTCTGCTGCCAGGCAGCTTGTACCAGCCCAAGACTGGCACATGCAACAGCCGGGCAGATGTGGTACACGCCAGCCAGTTGTGTGATGCTGCAGTGAGCCTGGCGCGTGCAAGAGCTGGGCGCATGTGTGGCGCAGCCGGTCTCGGCTGGGGCTCACTGAGCATGTTGCGGGAGGAGCCCGCATGGGGAGGTTGTTAGCCCTGCTACACCTAAATGGCCGCCTCCGCCATGAGGCTCCAGCCGTCTCACTGCCCGCCAGCCCAGCCCAGCAGATCACCCCTTTTGCCTCCCTCCCCGGGCACATTCGTCTCTCTGCTTGAAGGTGCAGGCTGCAGTGTGAGGTGTCGGAGGCAGCTGTGTGGTGTGACTCAGCTGTGGAAATTCACCCGTTCCTCCTTCGCTTCTATGCCCCTCACTGCCAAAAAGTCCTGCCAGGCACCTTGTTAACGCCCAGCATGGCGCAGCCCTTTGCTGGACGATGCCGCTCTCCAGGGAGCTGTGCAAGGGCAGGAGGAGGGGCCGGGCGGGCTGAGCGGTGCAAGGTGAGGGGTGCGTGGGTGCAAGCTGGTTCTGTTCACAGCAAAGGGACAGAGGCAGTGCGTGTGCTGTAACCAGCTCTGAGCTGTAGGCAGATCAGCTCCATGCTCCGGGAGCAGAGCATCCCGGGCCCACTTGTGGGACAAGAGGCTGATGCACGTCAGCAGCCCGTGTGGGGTGATTCAGCCCGTGGGAGGGGAAACAGAGACACAAACAACTTATCCTGAAGAGCCGGACACTTGACCGCACAGGCAGCTCTGTGACAGGAAGCTCCGGAGCCACGAAGGGCTAGCGCTTGATCGGCAAAGATGCGACGGCCAGGAGGTACGAGTATGACCATTTACTCTCAGCTCCTGCATAACCCAGGCCAGTGCATCTGCCCCAGTAGGCGGGGGGGGGGGGCTGGGTTTCCATAAGCAGAGAGATGGGGGGCTGGGGTTTGGTCGGAAGAGGCTGTCCCATTGCCCTCAGCCCCGCCCCACCCCAGCAGAGCAGGATCTGGCCCTCTGGTGCCCTCCTGCTTCAACACAGAGACTTTAAGGCCAGACGAGACCAGCGTGACCCTCTAGTCTGACCTGTACATGACAGGTCTCCACTCCAGAAACTTCTCCAGATCAGTCTTGAAGCCAGGGAGGTTTTTTTTTTTTTTTTGCCCCCACTGCTCCCCGTGGGAGGCTGGTCCAGAGCTTCACTCCTCTAATGGTTAGAAAACTTTGCCTGAGTTTGAGCCTAAACTTGGGGCTGGCCAGTTTCTATCTGTTTGTTCCTGTGTACACATTGGCACTGAACTTATATAACCCCTCGCCCTGCCTGGTACTTGTCCCTCTGATGTATTTATAACAAGCGAGCCTCGCTCGCTCAACCTTCATTTGGTTGGCAAATGCTTTGTCTCCTCTCGGAAGGCTGGTTCTCCATGCCTTGACCTGGCCTAGGAGCCCTTCTCAGCTCGCTTTTCTTATTGCTTGTCTCTGTGCGTGTGCCAGAGCCCAGGGCCAATGCATTTCTCCTGCAGAACAACCATGCAGGGTATGTTAGGATCCCATGACAATGGGGGTCTGTGCCCTTACTGCTGCGCGGTCACTGAGGGCAGACTGTATTCCCCCAACACCTGGCGCTACTGGTGTTCACAGTGGCTCGGGATTCAGACAGAAATACAGGTGTAAACAGAACCCACTCCTGGGCACTGATACGAGGGGACTACGGCCACCTGAAAGGGGTCGGGCTCCCCCCGTGCCTGAGGCAGTGGGAGGGGTTTGGCTCAGTATTTGCAAAATGGACGTTTGCATAAATTAAGTGCCCTGGCAGAGCTGTGGGGGTGGGGGAACAGGGGTCTGCAGGTGAGGATTGATGGGCACCAGTCAGCAGAGCTGGATGTGGGTAGCTTGCACAGTCCCTGCCCGTGCAATACCTGGTTCCCCCAGTGCTATCGGTTTATGTCAATGCGTGGAGTCGGTGCTTGTGAAAACGAGGGGCCAAGTCCTGGGGCGTGGAAACGAGCGATGCCAGGCTGCCCAGCGCAATGACTCCCTGCACCCAGGGGACTGGCACTAAGGGGGTGGGGGCGCTGCTGCACCCCCAACTTGTAGTGGTTTCCACTTTGTGTTAGTGGCTCTCAGCCCCCCCACGGCACACATGGTTCCAGCCCCTGCCTGCCTCTCCCTGTACAAAGCCCATTTCAGAGTCGCAGGGCAGTTATGTTCCTGGCAGTGACTGTCCCCAGAGCCCCGCTGGCCCTGCTCTGGGCCAGGCAGCTGATTTCCCCATGCCAGGGGGGTGGGCACCTGTGGTTTCTGGCTGCCTAGCTCAGTGATGGAGCCCGTGACCAGCTCCTAGTCAGCCTGAGCTTGGCCGATGAACTGCAAGACCCACCCCCGTCTTCCCAAAGGGTGACACAACCTGCTTGGCTAACAATACCTAGCCACCCACCAGGTCCCTGAGCAGCGGGCGCCGCTCAGCAGAGTGATGTCTCCCTCTTTTCCAGCGTCCCCAGCCTGGGGAGCAGGGCCTTATATAAGGAGGGGGAGAGCTGCCTGCCTGACACTTCCATCAGCGGCCAGAACAGCAAGAGCCAGCGAAGCGCCGCGGACGGTAAGAGCCCCCTTTGTAACAGGGACAGAGCCCACCCTGAGTTACAGCTACCTGAAGGAGGGGTGGGTGGGCTCCTGTACTGGCTTTCTTTTCAGTGCTCAAATGAGAGGGGGGCTGGGTCCCCTTACTGCTTTTAGGGGCCTCCTTGCTGCTATTTTATGCCCCCCCCATCTCCCGTCTGTGTGAATTAAAGCAAGCCACTTGGCCTTTAGGCCCCCCCTGCTTTTTGCCACGGAGGGAAATGTGCCAGCCGGCTGCCGGGTTTGTCAAAGACTCTGTGCTTGGGAGACTTTAGGACTTTTCCCCACTAAAAGGCTCCCGGACGAGATGCCGAGAAACGCTAACAATAATTCTGCAGCCCAACAAGCAATCACGGTACGTTACTGAGCAGCACAGGCTGAGCCTCGGGCAGGGTCTCCACGAGCTGCTCCGTGCTGGTGCCAGCGGCCGTGCTGAGAGCAACGCCCAGGTGCAGGAAAGGTGGAAGCAGGCAGAGCCCGCAAGTGGCAGCAGGAGGGTAATGGTGAAGAAACATGGCGCTGCCACACATAACGTGCTTGCCAGCCACGAACTCAGGCCCCCTCACGGCCGCAGACAGCCAGGGTGCAGTTTTCAGGCTGGCTTCTTTGGTCTTACTTCCTGGGCTGCTTTCTAAGGAAGCAGCATTTTGCAGGGGTTTGGTCTCCCTGGGATGCCCATGCTCAGCCCGGAATCCCTGGCACAGGGATAGCCGCTGTCCATGCGAGGTCGGGTGACACGGGTGCTCCCTGCTCTCTGCCAAGCTGCTTCTCCTGAGGACAGACGACAACCTGCCACTTTTAGAGTGCTAGCCGCAGCCCAAAGCTGCCCCAGGAGGGAGGCTGGCTGCCAGGGGCTGTGGGGACGCACCCAGAGTCCACTCCAGGGCATCAGACTGAAAACACACAGCCCTGCTCTCTCCCAGCTGGCTGGCCTTCCCCGTGCTCTGCTTCTATGAAATGCAGCTGGTCCAGTGAACGCTCTGCCTGGGGCTGGACAAATCTCTGCAGCGTGTGGCCAGCCAGGTGCCGCGGGCTGCCCTGAAGAGCCTTGCCAAGCCCCTAGCAGGCCCGTGGGTGCCCTGGCAAGGGAAATAACAGCTCATTCTGTGCTGCCTCAGGCTTGGTTCGCTCTGCCATGCTGCTGGCGGGAGTGGGGAGCGGTGGCCAGTGCAGGGAATTGGATTCCCAGCGTCGCCAGCAACTCGCTGTGTGACTGTGGGCAAGTTTCCCCATACGCCAGCACTGATGGGGCTGGCCCACCAGGGCGTCAGGGGAATCCCTTCCTTCATGGCTGAGGTGTCCTGGGCGGAGAACTCGTGGCACTGCGCAGGGCTGCAGTTATTCCTTCAGCTCAGCACTGACGCTCCCTGCGCTTTCGCAGGCGGGCGGTGCCAGGAGTTCGGAGCCAAAGGCTTTTCTCTAGCTATGGTGGAAGTTCTGTGCTGTGTGGGCACCCCCAGGAGGGTGCTGCGACTGCTCCAGCCCTGCCTTTGGCTGAGACCCCACAGGGGTCGTGACATGGCATGTTCTCTCCTTCAGTTACAGCCAGCGGAGTCTATTTCCAGAGATGAACCTGATGCTTCACGTCACCTTCCTCAGTCTCCTGTGCCTGCGGGTGCAGGGCTGGGTTCAGAACAGATCCCTGCAGAGTGAGAGATGGAGCGTACTGGACCTGCCGCAGAACAGAGAGCTGGTGAGCGGGGCTGGGCGCTCTCCCTAGAACAGGGGCTGAAGCTCTTTGCACACAGCTTTCCCACGACTGCAGGGCTGAGCTGGGCTGGAAGCAGCTCCCACTAACCCTGAGGCAGGGGTATGGAATGGCTTTGCATGAATAACTGATCACGCCTCCCTTGTAGCTTTTAGAGGCAGAGGAGGGGGGAGTCTCCTTCTTTTCTGTAACTGGGCTAGGGAAGGGAGGGGGCAGGAGGATCAAAAGAAGCGAGGAGGCAGCAAGCTACCTCTGAGTGATGTTACATTAGCCAAGCCCTTGAGAAGGACCTCCTGGATCCTGTCGCGGTCTCTGGAGACGTGTGCAGTACAGGAAGCTTCATTTCAAGTGCCCATTAGGCCTCGCTAATGACGAGTGAGCCCTGGTGCTCGTGGCAGAGATGCGCCTGTGATGGACATGTGAGCGCCAGATGAATTTGCGCTTGCCATTGTGACAAATTCCACTGTGGGCCCTGCACTGGCCGTGAGAGAGGACAAGGCACCTCCCTGGGGGGGCTTAAAAACAAAGGCCACCCGGCGAACACGTGGTGTCTGTGTGACCCCACGCTGGCCAGGCCGTGACCTGTCGCCCTCACGTTGGGAACGGCTCACGCTCGTCAGCTTGACTCAGCAAGGAGCCCTGGTTCTGCCTCCCTGCAGGAGCCCATGTGAGGGGACCCGAGGGGCCGTGCCAACGCATGGAGGGGTGGGGTGTGCCCGGGAGAGCGCTAAGAGCTCAGCCCTAAGCTGTCCCCATCCGCCTGGCTCTCAGCCAGACCGAGCGGGTGAGGTGGAGTGCTACGTGTTCCCATGGGCCGGGAACGGGCCAAACCCCTTCAGCCTGAACGAGAACAGACCCAAATGTCACCTCAGAGCTGCTTACACCTTGGGATGTCCCCCCGGCTGCCACTGCTGGACGGAGAAAACTACTCACCACGGGAACAAGCCAAACCCTGACGGCCACACAGCCACCAATATGACTAGGTGCCCAGGGCAGAAGGAGGGGACCCTCACAGGGCCCACGCATAATTCTTGCGGGCCTAGTACAAACTTTTAACATGGGCCCCCTCCCGTAATGGGGGTTGCAGCCCAGGCTGGGCCCCCCAGGGCTGCCCCATCGCGGAAGCAGGCTGGGGCTGGGTGGTTCAGGGAGAGCCGAGCTCCAGCTAGCAGAGGGCCTGGGTCAGCAGCCCTTTGTGCCGGGCGGGTTTGTGGACTGTCCCCGTGACGCCTGTGTCTGAACGACTTGCTTCCAGCATGCTCCCTAGTCCGCTTCGTGCATCATCTGGCGAGCGCAGAGGCCAGTCCCTCGGCCCCAGGACTGAGGGCAGCTTCCAGCAGGTCCCAGCTGTTATCAGGACCCAGGCTGTTAATGCACCAACTGACTCAGGCCTGGTCTCCCCACAGTTCCTAAGTGCCCTGCAGAGCTACTTCAGCAGCAGGGGGCTGCACGTAGAGAAGACTGCGCCAGCCTTCACGCTGGCCACCATGAATCGTGACCCAGGAAGAGCCAGAACTGGGGACCCCTGAGAGGGGGGTAGATGACTAGGAAGAGCTAACGGCAGGTAATTGCTCCCTTTCCTCGGCTTTGCTGAGGACCGGCTGGCTTGATGCTCATAAGCCAGGGGACGCAGGGGGCCCTGTTTGCTCCTGTGAGCTTCCCATGGTCAGGCAGTTTTGTCACTTCTTTAGCCAGCGTAACACCTGCTGCGGCAGCACAGCTAGTGGAGTGGGGACAGGACTGGAATCCAGGAGCCACCAGCTCTATCGTCAGCTGTGTGGCCTTGTGCCTCTGATGGGGACGATGATCTGGAGGGGCGGGGATGAAGCTTCACTCAGCAGAGTCAACAAAGAACAAAGGGTGAAAGCCCCAAGGAAGGACTAGCCATTGTTTCTGCTTTGTCTGCTTCCTAACCATCACATGATGGCTGCAGTGCTCAAGTGCTGCTCTGCAACGAGCATCGGTTCCCACCTTCTGCATTGCTTTGCAAGCAAATGCAGCATCATTGGTACCAAAATGGTACCCGCGAGCCCTCCAGTTCGACTGCAAGGGGCGGGCGGACCCAGGCGCCGGCTTTGTCCTAGTGATTGTCTCATCAGAAAAGAAATAGGCCAAATTCCAGACAATTTTCATGATTGACGAGGTGCATTGTGGGGATTTATGCCTTCTGTGACGTACCAGGTATAAGCCATTGCTGGAAGCAGAACCTAGCCTAGAGGAGTCCAAAGTTCTGGTCCACACAACTGGAGGCAGGTTACTGGATAAGGTGGGCCAATAGCTGAGTGGGATAACAGATGATAGAGGCCTGTGAGTCTGACCTGGTGTGACAGGAATCATGGAATCGTAGGACTAGAAGAGACCTCGCAAGGTTGTCTAGTCAATTCCCCTGCTCTCATGTCAGGACTAAGTGTTATCTAGCCCCTTCCTGACAGTTTGTGGGACGTGGGATATCCGTGCTGGGCTCCAGTGTGCATGTTAATGCTCGGTTCCTCTTTTACAAGCACTCTGCCTCCCACGTGAGGCTAGCGCTGACTAATTCCACCTTTGTTCTTTCCCAGTTAGCTGGAGTCTTATCAACACAATCTCGCCTACCGCCAAGAACTTCACAGCAATGCACTGACTGCCGCCTGCCGCTGTGCTGCTGCGCACGCGGGTGCTCACGCTGACCTTTTTATATCTGTTTGGCTTTGCCTGTAATACTGTGCTGTAGGGTTTGGATTCAATAAATTCTACTCTCTAATGTTTGCTGTCTCACCTTCCCTGTGAATACTAGCAGCAGATGAGCTGCCGTTGGGCTGGGTCTCAGCCTGTGAAATAACTGCTCCTCACCCCATTACCCAGGTGAGCGAAGAAGTCACACTGCCTGTCACACAAACAGGAGAATTCAAAGGTATGTGTTGACAAGAAACAGCAGATGGTCACTGATCTACCTCCAGGGGATGAACAGAGCGCTATTAAGATGATGACAATCTGCTGCAGCCTGAATGAGGGTGTGGCCACCACAGCACCATAATAATTGTCTATAATGCACCTATTACCGTAGTATCTGATCTCTACCCTCCACCCCTTTCTTTCTGAGGGGCACCTTGAGCTCCTCTGTCAGCTCTTTAACTCAGAAATTTTGTTTGGACCTTTTAAAAGCAGATTTCTCTAGGGTTTTTGTTGCTGTTGTGAAAGGACTCAGACCACATGAGGTTCTGTCCAAGTCCCTGAAGAGTGCCATCCCTCAGCCAGGTCTCCTCCATTCCCTCCGCCACAGCTCCTGATGCCTTGCTATCAAAATAACAAACCCACCCAGGCCCAGGCACCTGCAGTCAGGAATTTCCAGGGCCCATCCACTGGATCCTGGCACAGTCCTGCAACCTGTCATAGCAAGGATGGTGCTGTAGAAGAGGTTTATTGATGCATTTTGTTTTTGTTTCCATAGTGAAATTGGGAAACTAAGGCCTGTAGGATCTGTCTGCTGGTACCACCACTGTAATTGCCTATATAGATCAAAGAACACTTGCTGGCAACCACTAACAGCCTTCTAGCATAACCGTATCCTCCCAGCACCACCTTTTCACTCTGCCCTTCCGCCCAGTAAGTTTAAAAGGCTGACATCTTGAAAAGCTTCCTTCCCAGTCATGTGGGAAAGGGAACCCTGGTGTGAGGGGCATGGGAGAAGAGGGGTTACAGAGCCCTCGCATGTGTCAGAGGGGCTATGAGGGAAGGGAGGAATGGGGGGGCACACGGGGTGGGGAGGGATTGCAGAAAGTCCCTGAATAGAGGAGAATGGGAGGGTGACCCAGCTGGGGCTGGTGGGGGGGGGGATAGAGGAATGCAAGGAGCCCCTGGTGTGTGCAACTGTTTGGCTCCAGAAGCAATGACATGTGTGAACCTCTGGTTTACCAGTGCTGTGACATTTAAATGGCTAAAAAATAGGGTTTCATGGGGGAAGGGAGGGCAGGGGCCAGACTCAGCGAGTGACTCCTGCTGGAGCGGGTTTAGGGTTCCTTTGCTGTAGGTGTTTAGTTTTTGTCTGATGGCTTCTCGAGCTGAGGATCCTGAGCAGGGCTCGAGGCTCCCTCCCTTTTTCTCTGGCTAGCCAGGGGATCCCTGAAACGCTCTTCCATTGTAACAATGGCTCCGTGGCGTCTTCTGGGTTTTATTGTGATCAGTCAGAGCCAAGTACGAGCAGGTTGGTGAGCCGCAGTGAATCAGCGGGGACCACGGGCCCCAAGCACCAGTTCCCAGCCCAGGGTCTATCAGGCTGTCAGGTCCCTGAATGAGTCCTGAGACTACCGGCCCATTGGGCAGGGCATTCGTGATGCTTAATGTCACGGGCGGGCAGGGGACCTGACAGTGACGCTCCTTCCCCCACCCACTCGCCCTTCCCCTGCCAAGAGCTGCACCCTCATCTTCCACCGTGAGCCCTGCCTTCTCCAGGTACAGAGACCAGCCGCCTTCGCTGGGCTGGAAATAGCACGTGGAAAACGAGGGACAACGTTTTATTTTAAGGACACCCCATTTTCCCAGCCCAGCATGGACTGGCCTCGCCAGCCTACGTCTCTGCTGCCCACCCTGCCGTTGGGTCGGCTTCGATCGCCCTGCTGGGATCAGCTTTAGTGCAGCACAAGCCACTGTAAAACAAGGGACAGAAGGTCGGTCAGTGCTGCCTCCAGGGGCCCCTTCCCTCCTCCCCCTCCAGGGACCCCTCCCCACAGCCCCTCCCCCTCCCGGGCCCCCTTCCCTCCTCCCGCTCCAGGGACCCCTCCCCACAGCCCCTGCCCCTCCCGGGGCCCCTTCCCTCCTCCCCCTCTGGGGCCCCCTCTAAGCCCCGCCCCCTCCAGGGGCCCCTCCCCCTCAGCCCCACCCCTTCCAATAGCCCCGCCCCGTGCCTGTCTGGCCCCGCCCCCTCCAGAAGCCCGGCCCCGCCCCGTAGGCCCGCCCCCCCCCGAAAGTCTCGCCCGCTCTCGCGAGACCCCGCGGGCCGCGGCGGCTGGGCCCCGAGGCCGTTCTCAGTGACCGGTAACGGGTTTAGTGGCGGTGACGCACTTCCGGCGGGCCGGGGTCGCGCTTCCGGGTCAGGGGCGGAGCGGCGGCGAGAGCGGCCTCGGCCCGTCACCCCCGCCCCGGGCTGCGGTATGGACCGGGCCTCGCGCGGCGGGGGCGGGGGGGCGGGGCTGGGGTGGAGGGGCGAGGCCGGGGGGGCTGGGGGGGCGCTGCGGGGGGGGCTGGGCGCGGGGGCCGGGGGGCTGGGGGGGCTGGGTTCGAGTGCGAGGGAAGCTCACACCCCCTGTCAGCGGAGCTCACACTCGCTGTCCCCTGTGTAACCCCCCCCCCTTGTCCGTGTGTCCGTTGCAGGCAGCATGTCCGTGTTCCGCTCAGGCCTGCTGGTGCTCACGGCCCCGCTCTCTGCCCTGTCCCTGCGCCTCGTGCCCATCCTGGCCTCGGCCTCTCGGATCGTGGAGGATACGCTCTACATTCACCTACAGCCCGGCCTCAGCTTGACAGGCTCTTCGCAGCCCAGGTCCACCTACGTGCCGGCCACGCACGAGGTCTACAGCCTCATCAGCAAGCTGTACGCGGATGCTGACGCCCTCAGCCACCTGGACGTGCGGGTCCTGCTGACAAACATCCGCAACCAGAGCCTGATGCCTCAGTCGCTTTCCTCGGTGCAGAACCTCTCCCACCCGCCCGAGGTGGTCCTGACCGACTTTCAGACCAGCGATGGGGGCCAATACAACCCAGTGAAGCAGCGCCTGGAGCGTTACGCCACCAGCTGTTACAGTTGCCGGCCCAATCTCATCTCTGTGCTGCTCTATCCGGAGTACGAGCCCATGGTGCATGAGAAGCAGCTGCCCCCATGGGAACCAGACTTGGACGGTGGGACCCTGCGGAGTTACAGTGATGTCGTGGTGGGGGGCACTTTTGATAGACTCCATAATGCTCACAAGATCGTTCTGAGTGCATGCTGCTTGTTGGCTGAGAATCGGCTTCTGGTTGGTGTCTCTGACAAGGATCTCCTGGAAAGTGAGTGGGACCCCCTTTCCCAAACCCAGAAACAGAGCCCCAGTTATGCTAATTGTTCTTTGGCCATCGTTCCTCCATCCCCTTTTGCTCCCAATGGCAGGGCAGGGACCCATTTATATCACTCTCTGGCGGTTCCCTTAGGCCAGCTTAGGAATAGCCTGCATGGACTCTGAAATAGGTGTGCTGCCCGAACATCTAGGATCTTTAAAGGAGGAGTGTGTAAATGAGGGAAAGGGGAACCTTCAGAGAGACCACATAAGAGAGTGAAGGGGGGAGAGAGTCTGACATTAGCAGAGATGCAAAGTACATTTGAACAATGTGGGCAGAGTAGTAATTAAGAAGCATCATTTATTAATGAGAGAGGAGAGTCATTTTGGCCCCACAGTTAAGGTTGTTGGCTAAAGAGATCTTGTAATCCTTCTAGTAGGATTAGCAACATTCCTGTGGTTTTACTGTGAGCCTTTCTCTGGCAGTACTGCGAGCCCACACAGTAGCTATGGGTTTGTGCCAGAGAGGTGATCAGAGGGACTCACTGGACTACTTCCACTGCCTGAGCTAAGCGCAGGAGAGCAAAATGGCATCCCTGCTTAGCCACCTCTGGACTGATCCAAGCCCTCACGCTTCCCTGGTGCCCAAAGGACATCAGGCTCCCCAGGTTTCTGTGCGGTGGCTAAAGGCACTGCTCTTACAAGATGACAGTGCTGCACTTCCTTGGGTGCACTGTACTCGCTGCACAAAGCAGCAGTGACTCAGCCTTGTTCTGCTTGGCAGGGAATATTTAACTCCAAGCGACTCGCGAGAAAGGGCAGCACATCCGTCATCATGCAGATGGCAAAGCATGCTCAAGGGACACGAGCAAGATAACTGCCACTGTGACAACTCTCCCACCCTGAGTGACATCTCCCCTCCTGCCCTGTGACTGCTGCTAACTCTGGTGCAGGGAGCTGCACGCTGTTGAGTGAATCCTCTTCTGCTTTCTCCCTGTTTCTCATCCTTTCCAGATAAGATGCTGAAGGAATTGATCCAACCATATGAGCAGCGAGTGGAGAAGCTCTGTGAGTTCCTGGTGGACGTGAAGCCCTCTTTGCGTTATGACATTGTGCCTCTGGTAGACCCCTATGGCCCATCGATAACGGACCCTGACCTGGAGTGTATAGTAGTCAGTGAGGAGACCCGCAAGGGAGGGGTGGCCGTGAACAAGAAGAGACTTGAAAATGTAATGCCTTTAAAGCTGACTTAGCGGAATACACCCCCCTCTCCTGCTGTTCACTCCTTGCCTGTGTGGCCCGGGAGGGTCTGGGCAGTCTCCCCAAAGCCAGCCATAGTGCAGGCAGGCGCTGTCCAAGTGCCCCAATTTGGTGGTGTCACTGTAGTCCTGACCTGCACCCCCCTGCTGCTGCAGGCCTCGGCTCTCCAAACGCATTCAGCTCTGCTGATGCCCCCCAACCTCCAGCTCCCTGCTATCCCTGGGCTCCCCCACGCTCAGCTCTGCCAGTGCCACTCAATTGTACCGTGACCTGTACGTCGTAGCAGGAGCTGGCTTTTCCTTCCTAAGTGTGTGGTGAAGGGAGGGTGAAAAGCATGAAACCTCAGAGTGAGCGGAGAGTGCAAGGGTTAGTTGGGGGTCAGGCAGTTTATTGGGTTCTCTTCTCTGAGCTCCACGGGGATTTTCTCCTGGCTGGGGAGCCTGCCCTGCAGGGGTGCGGCGGGGACAGCCATGGTTGTACTGCTTCTTTGGGACTGACCTTCTGCAGAAAAATCCCCCCATGGGGATCTGGGGAGTTTGGGCATGAGGTGTAAAACGCTGCCCCTCCAGCCACACCCTGTCTGGAGCTACACAGGAGTCGCCAGACCCCTCAGAAGCGCCCCTGGCCTAGCTGGGGATTCCTGTCTCCAACAGCAACTGGTGCCAGTGCAAGGAGCCCCCGTAACGGACAATTATGGACTAGCCTGCCCATGGGGAAGCTCTTTCCTGGGCCCAGGCAGTTCGTGATTGGCCTGGCCACTGAAGGGTAGCGGGGGAGCTATATCCTGTAGGTGGAAAGAAGATCCTGATTCCCTGGGACCCTCCCTTTCAATGGCTGCTGCTTTCCTGCCTGATCCGGAGTCCCCTTTCTGGCATCCCTGCCCTCACCCACCAGTCCTGTAGCACAGCCGTTGTGCATTGCCACTGCACTGTGGTGGCTCATCTGTAGGAGACAGCGACCTCCAGCCTAGCTGCAGGACTGATCGCAGGAGGGTTCCACAGCGTCACCGTGACTCTGCTGCGGGCCGTGGGACCTGGGGGCAGTCTGAGGGAATGGGTGCTGGTGGTTCTCAGCCCCCTGACTGCCTGGGCTGCACATTCTGTTTGTAGGGTCTCTCTGAGCTGGTGCTGCATGAGGTCCTGCTGGTTAGAGATTCTGGGCACGGAGAGAACGAGGAGGAAAAGATCAGCTCCTCCAGCATCCGGCAGAGGCTGCTGGGAACCCTGCTGCGGCCACCACAGGTACTGTAACAGCCACGCAAGCCCGTTTGCCGAGAGCCCTCCAGCTCGCTGGATTTTGTGTGTCCTGGCCCTGATGGTCTACTTGACTTGACTTGACTTGATTGGGTACTAGCAACAGCAATGGTTCCCCTGGGAGAGGGTGACACACACAACAGAGGTCAGCCGCGTGTCCTGGGGCAAATACCAAGGCATTGACGAGAGTGGGGACACAGAGACAACACAAGGGAACACCAAGCAGCAGGGCCAGGACTCTTTTTGGTGTCCATTGCCCAAGGAGGCGTCAACGGAGTCAGCTGGCACTGTCTAAAAGAACTCTGCCCGGGTGTCTGCCCAAATGAGTTCTGGGAAGAAGGGCTGTGAGGAGGTCCAGTAACTGTCCTCCTCCTGGGCTGGCTATTGCCAGGAGATTGACAGGGAGGTCCCAGGGTTTAGCGGACTTTGGATATTGTGACCATAAATAAACAGGGGAAAGGGCAGCCAAATGTTGAGCAAGTGTTGGAGGCGGGGTGGCAGTTTGGCATGTTGGAGATGGGCCTCCTGCTCACTACAGAAAAGGTTGGTGTCGTGTGCATCCATGACCCATACCAATACCGGACCATACTGTGTCTCTGCTCACAATTCCATGGAGGAGCTGTCACCTTACATCAACTTTCACATCCCTCTTCTGAGGTTGTGTGGGGTTCACAATTGGCCTGTTCTCCCCAACCCCTCCTGCCCCCGCCAGAGCTGAGTAGCTTTGGAGTCTTCTGACGCTGTAACTCTTCTTTGTGTAGGAAAACCCAGCCCTGTCTTCTCGCCCCTACGTCATCGGTCTGACTGGAGGAAGTGGAAGTGGGAAAAGTTCCATTGCCAGACACTTGGAACGCTTAGGAGCTTTCCTCATTGATGTAGACAAACTGGGTCATGAAGCCTATGCCCCAGGCAGCCCTGCGTATGGGCAGGTGGTGGAGGAGTTTGGAGAAGGTACGAGTGTATCCTGCATAGAGCCCTGGCAGCAAAGGCATGGGGACGCATCATCTCAGTAACCACTGAGTTCCACACCTCTCCCTCTTTGTGCCTGGGAGTTGTCTGCGTACCCTGCACTTCCCCAGCTGAGCGAGTTGTGAAGAGCTCATGTCTGAAAGTGAGGTGCTGGAGAGAATTCATTTATCATCCATTGACAACTTCGGCTATAAACAGCATCCAGGCTTATTTGCCCTGTCCTAGGATGCTCACTAACTCATGCTTCCCTGTACTGGATGTTGGCTGCCACTGAAGCAGCAAACACCAGGCTGCCTAGAGTTTGTCTGTTGGCTGTGTCCTCAGTAGGTGGTATCTCTAAACCAAACAGCTCTGAGGGGTCCAGAGAATGCCCTGACCGACGAGAACTCTTTTTCTGAAATAGGCTGCTTTGGGAGCCTAAACTGCTTGCTAGACCCTTTAAGACAAGGGTGCCCTGGCTTTCCTGAGCTCAGGACTGTGTTGCAGACAGCTTTGTGGTAGCACAGAGGCTGCCCGTGATTAGCTGAAAATGGTGCCAGCTCCAGCTGTACAGCTCCTCCAGTACAGAGGTCCCAGCATGCAGTGCTCTAGCTCGAGCCAAGCAGAAGTTGCTTCATTTAAGATGAAACATCGCATGCTGGCCTGTAGCGTCTTTAGGCCTTGCCTCTGGATTAAAGATGAGGGCTATGCAGTGCCTTGTGGCGCTGAGTGCCATGGCCACGCTGCTGCTTTAAAAGTGACCTGACGGTGAGCAGAAGTGGCTTGGAGAGAGGCCTGTAAGGTTGTCCAGAAATCTGTTGTCTTTTCCATAAGAAATGCAGGTCTTGCATACTCTGGCAGGGACTGGTGACTGGAGACCTGGCAATATGATATGGCCCAGGCAAGGCCTGGAGTGGGGGAGAGTCAGGGAGGTCACAGAGCTGCTTTTAACTCCTGTCTCATTCCACTGCCTAATGAACAGCTGGGAAAAAGGACGTTTCTGTTAAGGGTGAGAGACCTCCCATTCTAAGGCTCTCCCCCCCCAACAAACTCCAGCTAGAGCAGGGAAAGCTGCACTTGACACTCCTAATATTCCCAAGGGAAAGGGAAAGCCCTTTCCTGCCCTCTGTACGCTTTAAAGAATCCCAGAAGACCTCGTCCCAGTGTTAGAAACCTCCTTTGCAGAACTCTTTAAGGGAATGCCAGGCAGAGACCCTGTTCTGCAACCCCTACCCCTGCTTCTCTAATGCTGGGCTCTTCCCATAGCACAGGGCTGTCCCATGAGCATCTGAACTGAGTCCTTTTTTCTTCTTGTCCTTTTGTCTTCCAGATACTTTGAATGAAGATGGGACAATAAACAGGAAAATCCTCGGGGCCAAAGTGTTCGGAAACCAGGTGAAATGTCAATAGTTCATCTCCTGAGTGCGTAATTCTCTTATCCTTGTTGTTGCCAAAGCTTGTTTATCTTCACCTTTGCCCTGTTGTTGCTGCTCTTCTGCCTGTTGTCCTCTCTGGCTCAGCTCCTGTGGGCTGTTTTTTCTCTAGGGGAAAGGTGTTGTACTGGCAGTGCTGGAGACCTGGATCCCCTCTGTAGCCCAGGCAGCGGCAGAGCCAGCCACCCCCTTGGGGAGACCCACTTCTAGGGCTGCTCTTGGGCCGACAATTAGGAAGATGTCCTCCACTGTTGCTCTAAGCACTGGTGTGGACGTGGCCCAGGCTGATTTACCCTCTGGGTCTTGGGCTTTCCCTGAGCAGAGTTAGCCGGCACAGCGATGAGAATACGGCCCACAGGTCTGCTCCTGTGCTCCCCCTTTCACTAACCAGACCAAGAGTGGCCACCCTGAGATTTTGAGCTGCAGCTGAGGTGTGGAAGGGGAGTTCAGTCTCCATGACCTTTCACTCCTTGGCTTCTCTGGGTCAGAGTCTTGTGTGGACACCTTTCTGCTGGGGACTGGACGGTGCCTCCCACTTCCACAGCTTCCTCTGCTGGGTGAGTGCTAGATCCTTGCAAAGCTCCTCTCAGCAGAGCTCTCGGTGACTTCTCCTGACGGAGCAGCTTGGAGAGCCTTCCCTGCACCTGCCTTCCTAGTGCAGCATCGCCACCTTCCATTGAGGGACAATCTTAGCAAGCTGGACACGGGGCCTGTGGGGGCGGAGGCAGTAGGGCTGCTTGTGGATGACTCCCCAAGTTCACCTTGCTGGGTTACCCACGAAGTGTCACTTCATCATATCTGAAAGCAAATAACTGACGCCCAGCCATGTTCCCTCGCTAGGAGCGGCTAAAGTCTCTCACGGACATCGTGTGGCCTGTGATTGCTAAGATGACCCAGAGGCAGCTGAATGAAGCGGCAGCACAGGGTGAGCATGATCTTCCCTTCTGATGGAAGGACTGGGCCGTATCCTCCTATTACCACAGCTCAGTCCAGAGACCTTGGGTAACAGCTGTCCTAAGCCCCAGTCTGCAGCTGCTTCCTGATTAGCCTGGAGCTGCTAGGTTTTCCCAGCTCAAACCTTTCTGTGTTTTACTAGGGGCTCGTCCACCCCTCACGTATCACTGCATCACCACACTTTGCTTCCTGCAGTTGGGTAAGTGCGGGGGGCCAAGCTGCTGCCAGACTTGGATTGGGAACCTTTGAATTCAGGGGGTGGATACGCCCCCGCTCACACCTTTTAAAAAAATAAAGGCCACAGGTGTGTTTCTAATACAAGATCCTGGCAGCAAGATTGCCCCTGGGGAGAGAATTCCTCTAGCTCCCTGGGGAACTAGAACGCCCCAGAGCATCACTAGCCTGACCGGCATTTCTCTGGAGACACGTTACCCAGCCCAATCTGTGTGCACATGCTAGGCTTGGGGTATTTATGATTGAGCCCTACGCAGGAAACAGCCTGGGGCCTGCTGCTTTCTCTTCTGCACGGGGTTCTCGTGCTCAGCAATAAAGTGTCTCTGCACTGCCAATTTGCAGGAGCTCGTGACATTTCAAGCTTGCTTTGACCGGCTGGTCTAAACAGCCCCACGGAATTGTTGTGTCCTCTTGTGCTTCCCAGCCACTGATGGGGAATGGCCTCCTTCCACAGGTAAAGCGGTGTGTGTGCTGGATGTTGCCGTACTGCTGGAGGCTGGCTGGACAAACATGGTCCACGAGGTCTGGATGGCCATCGTCCCGGAGAAGGAGGTAGGTGACTCCCTCCCCGGCCATTAGTGATTGGCTCCACATGTGCCTGTGTGGACTTGAACGTCCCCCTTGGTCTTTTCAGGCCCTGAGCCGCATCATGGCCAGAGACGGGCTGAGTGAAGAGGCTGCTCGGAACAGGCTGCAGAGCCAGCTGAGCAACAGCCAGAGGGTGAAGCAGTCACATGTTGTGCTGTGCACACTCTGGGAGCCAGAGATCACCCGCAAGCAGGTGAGAGCCCGGGTCTGGCCAGCTGGCAGAGGGGGCACCAGGGTGCTTGCTCTCTTGCCTCGGACAGGCCAGCTGGGATTCCCTTCAGGAATGGAGCGGAGGGGAGCCACTGGGTCCATCCCTCTGGCAGAGATGCAAGCCTTGCCTGCACTGCAGCTTCAACAGAGAGTCAAGATACTATTCGGTTAACTATGGTGGCCTAAGCAGGACTCTGTAGAGCCTTGGACAAGCCACGCTCCTGCTGTCGCCGTGTAATGATCAGATGGAGTGAGAGTGGTGTTCCCCTCCAGAATAGATGGGGCGTAAGGAACATCTGTTCCCTACAGCTGGATCAGATGAGGAGCTCAGGATCTCCCCATGGAGCAGCTATGGCTGTGCATCTGGTTCCCTCCCAAGCAGAGTGGTAGGGCCGGGGGTTGTCTCTTTGGGAAGCAGCCCAATTGCTGCGTTAGCTCAGTGGAATCGGGTGTTGGTGGAATTGCCAGTGATAACTCCCAAGTCCTATCTATGCTACAGCCACCCCTGGCTGATTTTCTCTCTCCCCCCCCCCCCCGAGAGAATTATGGGCCCTAAACACAGCCTGGAAGGAGGGAAAGGTTTGGGGCCTTTGTCCATACCGCACGGTGAGTGGAGCACACGCCTGTCCCGTCTCCAGTGGCCTCGCAGGCTGACACCCCTCCCCTGGCATAGCTGCATTTGGTGTCCTTTCTTGCGGCTCGGCACTGGCTTCTCTGCTGCCTGGCACTGACCTGCTGCTCTGTTTGTTCTGGCAGGTGGAGAAGGCCTGGGCTCTCCTGCAGCAACGCATCAGCCAAGACTAGCGTCTTGGGCCCTGCTGGTTTTTCTTATCACTCCCATCTCATCTTCATGCACAGCCAGACGGGGCATCACTGCACTGATGGGCCCTGCTGCCAGGGGCTGAGCGGCCTGTGTGTCTCCTGCCATGTTCTAGCATCACATGTTGTCATTCAGCAGGGCATGGGCAGGGAGGGCACGGGCGAGGTCTCCCATCTGGGTGGTTAAAACGTGTCATTGGGTATTGATGGCGTTGAGGGCGATGGACTGGGGGTGGAGACATCCTGCTTTACTGTTGCTAAAGGCTCTGACCAAGAGGCAGTGCCCTGCTGCGGGCCCAAAGGGCAGGGAGGGGCAGCCGCTGTGAGCTGGCAGCATGGGCAGAAGCCAGGAAGGAGCAGCAGCGCTGTCTGATGTGACAGACGGCCTCTGCATCTCTGAGGCCTTGGTCTCCTGGGAGTCAGAGAACGCTGGGCCATGCTGCCCAGCTCCATTCACTGCCAGGATCACCCTGGGGTTCCACTGGATGGAGCAAGGATACGAGCGTAGTGACCCCTCCTCTGTGTGATCAGGAGCACTTGGATTGTCCCCTCTTCTCTGTGGATGGCCACTTCCGTGCGGGCTGCCAGCTCTGGGCGTCGTGTGTACCCTGTAGGCATGTGACAGGTAAAGGTCTGGTTTGCACAGTCTGTCTCGGTGTGGTAATTGCTCTGGCAGGCCTGTTTCTTGTTCCCCAGGCAGGCTGCATTGCGGCTCTCATCTAAGGTAAAGCAGCTTTTGCCAACCTGGGGAAGAATCCTGCTGGCTTGTGATGGGAGTTTCACGAGCCCCCATCCATCACTCACTGCAGCCCAAACTCCTACCCTAGCTGCCGGGGCACGTCTCCACGGGCCGAGCACTAGGCCAGCACCGGCCCAGAGGTGTGTTGAACTAGTGGGGCCCAGGAGGGCTTTTCCCCATTCTCTGAGCAGTGCCAGCACCGTCCTAGTGCTGTCAGGGCCTGCACTGAAGTTGGCTTAAGGCTGTTCACAGGGATGTTACAAAGCCCCTGTGCAGAGCTCCTGTGCAGCTGGGAAATGGATCCAAATGGATGACACCAGTGCAGCAAGGCCCCTACGCTCCTCCCTCTGTCCCAGGTGTGGTGTAGAAACCCCCCGCGTGTGCTGCCCTCGCCAGTCCTCGCAGCAGGAGCCTTGCCAGTGGACTGGAATCTGCAGAGGCTGAATTTTGTTCAGTTTCAGCCCCAGAGAGCATGGCTTGCTGTGTCGGAGCCCTGGATAGGGCTTAGATGCTCAGTGTGGCCCTGGGAGGTGCTGCGTCTGTATAGCACCCGAAACAGCCAGCTCTGAATCCATCGTTAGCCCAGCCAGATCCTCCTGGGACCAGCCCTTCTGGGCCTGGCAGTAGAGTGCTGATTACACCTGAACTGACCCAACAGGCAGCATCACAGCAGTGTGCAGGATCTAGCCACGGCTGCTGTCTGCAGTCGTCAGTAAAGGACTTAAATAAGGTAGACCTTGCAGTCAGGCCAGGTGGCCAGCTGAGGGAGCTGCTCCTTCCCCCAGCTGTCAGCACTGCCCCTAGATTACGGGCCATTGTTGCTGGCAGCTAATGCTTTGCTGAAAATCACTTGACTCCTACTAACACCTATAATGCAAGGCACATGTTCAGAGGTTCAGCGGGGGATGCATATTTTATGGGCACTGGAAGGCAGTGTCAATGGCAGAAGAACACAAGGCCAGAAAAGATCTTGGCTGGACAACGTGGTCTCCTGCGTGGATCAAAAGGACCATTTCTCCACAGCGATTAGTGGAGGGTCAGACAGAACATCTACCATGCGTGTAAATTATAAGGATGCCAGGTAAGAAGCAGCACTTCTAAGCTCCCCTTGTGCGTGACCCCCATGCTCTTTGGTATGGGGCAAACATTCCAGCTCCCATGCAGAACCCAGCAGAGCTGCCCACCCCATTTTTCCCCTCTCTGCTTGTAGGTCGCTTGCGCGGTGGATACAATGAGCACTGGAGGGAAGAAGTGCCCCCCCTCCTTGCAGTCTTCTGGTTTGTCTGCATAGGAAAGTTACACAGGTAAAAGCCCAAGTGTGAATTTAAACTGTTACACCAGTATAACAACACGGTGCCCCATCCCTGTGGACTCTGGAGCAGTGGCTGTTTTCAGCATAGCTTGTCTTTTGGGAAGGGTTTTTAACCTGAAAAAAGCTGCTTGTATAGTGGAATATGATGGTCCATGTGGGGTTATACTGGTATAACTGGTCAAACTTTCCCCTGTAGACAAACCCACCAGGTGGGAGCAGGGCTTGCTGTTCACTCTCTTTTCAGCCCTACAAAAGGTCAGGGTGTCTCCACTCCAGCAAACGCATCGCACTCTTCCCCCATGCTGTGTTCTGGTCACAGAGGCTTCCTCACGATGGCTAGGGTCCACCAGCAGGTGTGGTCAGTGAAGGGAAGGTCCTGCCCTGATCTTGGTGATTTACAAGACACGCCCAGAAGGAAAGTGCAGCTGAGTGAGACAGCTTCAGCCTAACCCAGAAAACAGGCCCCACAGGGATCTCACCTGCCCCTTCTATCTCCAAGGAGAAAATGTTCTGACTCCCTGCTGCTGCCCGCAGAGCGTTTCCAACCTCGCCCAATGCTGCCACGCTTCCTTCAAGAGAATTCCAGCAGCACTTAGAGCTGAGGGAAATGGCTGCCTCATGAGGACCTCATCGAGAATCTCATTTTAAGACGCAGGGAGCTGACACTTCCAGGCTGTCGTGTCTGAAATGGAGTCTTCCCTACGCCTGGGTTTGCTGCAGGTATGTCCCGTTGGTGGACAAGCCAAGGGCAAAGGGCAGGAAATGAGAACACTTTCTAGCTGAGAGAAGGCGGAAATTACATTCCAAACTGGGTGCGTCAGAGTAGCTGGGCCTTGAGGTGCGGCTGTTTGTCCCCGGTCCCTGCTCCCTCAGGCAGGCCCACATGCGTGGAGTGTGAGTCATCTCCTGAACAGAAGCCAGGATTTGCAGTGACTGTTACACAACCAAAGCCAAGCCCTTGTTCTAGCAACACGCGGTTGTTGGGGGGCGATCAGGTTGCTGTTTTACCTAGACCCCTAGGCTGTAACAAAAGCAATTGTCTATCTGTCCCAGGCTATCGCGAGACAGCACCAGGGAAAGGGAGGCTGTCCTGTCCCCCCTGCTTACAGGGGCGGCTGAAGAGCTTTGCTTTATTCCCCAGCCTGTCCCATTGGGCCAGGGTGGCGACTCTGGTCCTCCATTCCTCGGCACAGCAGGGGATGCCGGCCTGGGCTGGAAGCTGAGTGGGCTCTTCCTTGGCATTTTACTTCTGTTCTTCAGTACTGGCTGCTGCCTTGCCTTTGCTAGAAGCAGCTGGCCTGGGGCGCTGGGGTGGGTGTGAGCCGCGGGTACCTGCCGTTTGGGGCCGTGTCCGGCGAACGGGGCAGCCCCGGCTGCTTTGCAAGGCCTCTGTTAATTCTCCAGGCCTCGCTCTCCTCGAAGGGGGTAGGCGGATGCAGACCCCGGCCTACCAGGCTCAGTGGAGGTATTTTTCGCCTCAGGGAAGCAAGGCCTCTGGGATGGGGGCCTGGCCGGGGGTTTAGGAGTCAGTCAGGGCGAGCGAGTCACTTCATCCAGCGCGTCTCAGCTGCCCACCTGAAAGGGGGTGACAGCAGCTCTGGCCACCAGGGACGGGCAGGGGCCCAGCCCGGCGTGCGGGGCAGGCTCAGCCCCGGGGGTGATGGGGCCAGGTTGATCCCTGGGCGCTGGAGAGCCCCAGCCACCCCGGGGGGCACCCGGAGCTGGGGCCCAGGCCCTCCGCACCCTCCACAGCTGCCCTGGGCTCAGACCCTCTCCCAGCCGGGGCCACGCGCGCCCCAGTTTCCTGGGGAGGGTCCTGCTACTGGGGGCTGTCTTAGGCGGGCGCCCTCCCTCCCTCCCTCCCTCCCCACCGCCTGCCCCTCGTACCCCCCCACCAAGGTTCCCTGCCCTGGGGCCCGGGCCCAGGCCCCGCCCCTCCGCGCGGGGG